>JBCAUA010095122.1:0-10405 GCA_038406235.1 Peronia verruculata
ATCAAATATCGCATTGTCAAGCAAAAGAATGATTATGACAACAACGGTGTCTCTGAAAAGATTGTTGGGGAGGGGGGAGGTAAATTAAATTTAAAAAAAAAAAAATACGGTCTGCAGTGACAATTATAATAATTGATATCTACTACTGTTTATTACGTAGGCCTACATGTAATTTTCGATTGCGGCAATGAAGTAATTAGGATTAGAATTGACCGTACACTGGAGTTCTGTTCTACGCGGCTTCAATAATTACGAGTACCAAGCGCTCCAGGACGAAGCAACTGCAAATAGGTGTGTGAAAAACACTTCACCACGACACCAAAACAGGACAGAAAGCGAAAGCAGTCCCCTCCCTCTCTCCCCCCCCCCCTCCCCGTGAGGCAGCATAATCAACCATTTGTAAAAAAAACCAGAGGTTATGAAAGTTATGAACCGGAACTCAAAACAAAGACCTACTCCGTTGAACGTGCTCTCCTTCGACGGTTGTTTTGTATGTAGCAGGAAAGATAGCATACAGAAATTTAGCCATATGGGTAAAAATAAATCATGGATATGTACACATAAATCCATTTATATTAATATATATCAGCACATACGTCGTTCCCTAACCACCATAAGGACAAACTAGCCTTAACCAACATACAGAATAGGAACAAAAAAAAAAAAAAACGGAAATCAGAGAGAAAGAGAGAGAGGGAGAAAGAGAAAATAAAAAGGAAATTTAGTCATAGGAAAAAAAAACAGAAAAGCCATATGGGGGAAAAAAAATAAAATATGCATACATTAAGGGCACAGAGAACGATTAACTGACGCAGTGCTATGTACTTGCATCCACGCGCGCGCGCGCGCGCGCACACACACACACTTACACACATACGCGCCCACAGTGGAAAAAACATAATAGGTATGGAAGAATAACCATAATATTAGGACGTAAAAGTGATATGTCATGGATGATTCAATGTTGTAAGTCATGGCACTCCTTATGCTAAAAGAAAAAAGTATTGAATAAATGGTTTGTTGGATACTGGTCACCCGTAGAGGGCTGAAACTGAAAGGCATAAATAGAAGGGAACCGGTCACACCTTCGTCCATACAATCGTCAGCAGGTGTCTGAAAGGCATGAAGAGAATGCAGTGCTGACGCCATGGGGTCCCTTTGGCATCTGACACCAAGAAAATGAGTAGATGATTAGGTTATGTTGGCATTCCCTATGTTATTTACGGACCGATGTATGTTCTGATATGCACGTGTGTGGATTCACCGAAGTTTTTTTTTTCCGTATGACTAAATTCCCGTATGTTTTTCCCTAGGATTTTTTCCCCATGTGTTTTTTTCCCTACATCCCGGGAAACATAAGCTATTGTGCCACCCAAAGATACAATGAATTTTTAATCTAGTTTTTGTTGTTGTTGTTGTTGTTTTATTGCTGTTGTTTTGTTTTGTTTTAAATTAAGTCAAGACGTTCTAGCCTGATGAAAGAATAGAACAGTGCATGAAGTAGTGAGTGATAAGAGAAAGCAAGGAAGGTCGAAAAAAAAAGAAAAAACTGGATTTCAGCATCTAAAACAGTCATAAACAGTAGCTAGAGACCGCCACAAATTTTAATGGAGGTAGCTAATTAATTGTGAACGTGATCGATACATGCCTCAAAGAACACAGCCGTAGTGCGGGATGTGAAGGAAGGAAAAATGTAACGGTTGGTTGAGAAACAGCATGAATCAGATCAGCAGAAAGATAGGGTCATTAAAACAGTTCATTTGACTCGGATATTGATAGCTAACTGAGTCGTTTTATTTATAGACTCAGATTTCGTGTTTTAATAACAAATGAGACCTTACTTGTTCTTGATATGTGAGGAAGCATTAATCATTAAGATTTGAAGAAAATAATGTCAGAGGCCAAAAAACAAACAAAATATTTACGGATAGTATTAAAACAAAAATCCAATGCGTTGAGTGTAAAAGCAAATGCCAATCACAAAAGCTGCAGACTGTTTCTCCAGAAATAGATCTTATCTGAACTACATTCACACTGAACTTTTTTTTTTTTTTAAATTAGTTTGCAAATAGGCTGAATCTAAGATCTTATGGAGCTGCCACCTTGTAGTAAGTTTTTTAGGCTTCTCAGCCTTTTTAAAGTTAAGACTATCTCAGCTGTGCTGTCATCTTATATGAAAGGGTTGTGTTATATAGGGGCTTCCCTGAACAAAACCCAGGATCATGATGAATTATCATCTTAGAACAAACTTTTTTTCGCCACTTCGCCAGCAGTTTCGCATGGCTAGCTATGTTAAGCTTTCATCTCTTTTCATCAGGTGTGGCAAATCATCTTTTAAGTTCATACCATTTTTTAGCAACAGTGAATGAGGACAATAAAAGAACAGAAAAGCGTAGATAAAGGACAAAAGGGGGAGGAGAGAGGAGGGTGAACAAGGAGTTTGACACTGAGCTTGCTCTACTTCTTCTATTTGTTCGTTTGTCTTTCAATATAACATTCAAACTAGACAAAATCATTCAAGCCATTTTTTTTGTCTATGCACCTATAGCTTTGTCTATTGCTTTTTTTAGGGGGGGGGGGATTACAAACCCTGTTGTCTTGTGATACAGCACAGAAAACACAAAGTCTTGTTCTCGTGGTTTACCTTTACGCATTGAGAAAATAAGGAACAAAAAAAGACCCAAAAATGTCTTAAACAATTTTTTTTTTGGGGGGGGGGGAGGGGGGGTGAGGGGGATGCGTCAGGGATAGGAAACTGACAAGAAAGGTGGGGGTGGGGGGAGGAGGCTCGGAATGAGCACACCGTTATTCCGAAATAAACTAATAGGAAATGTTCTGACCAAAGCTACCCTGAGGTAATTGTATTGTCACATGTTATTTCAGAGCAAGCCAACCGAACCTTATTGGAGACTAGAAGGGGGAGGATAGAGGAGGGTGAAGAGTGAGGGAGTCTGACACTGAATTTGTTCTACTTTTCTTTTTTGTTCGTTAGTTTTTCAATATGACAACCAAAATAAACAAAATCATTCAAGCAATTGTGTGTGTGCATTTGATACCTCCAGTTGATTAAATTCATACTTTATGACCGCAAATAACAGTCAAATTACGAGCAAGTACCAGATGTCGCGCCGTTAACCACTAAAGCTGACACGCATTATGTAAATGAGCCATAGTTCTTTCGAAGAGACTCTTTATGAAGGTGAAAATAGCTAACGATTTTATTATTATTATTATCATTATTATTATATTAACAACAAGCTATTTTTATATGATTTGGATGTTCAATTTAGGGGAAATTAGTGAAAAAAAATTGACTTTTTCAAACATTTCCCATGCCAACACCGCCATCATGGATTTTAGAGTCTCTAATTTACTCTAAAATGGCTACCTTCAAAATCGATCTCCCCCGCCAAATTTTAACTGAACCTAATGAAATTTGGTGAACATCTAGGATGAGATAATACCTGAAAAGTTACATATTTTCAGCTATTTGTACACAAAAGTAAGTTTTCTAATTTTTTTTTTTTTTTTGAAAATGCCATTTAGCGAAATTCAAGTTTCGCCATTTTTCATACTGTACTAAAAACCTGTTTTTCCAAAACTAACCTACAGGAATAGGACACGCATACGTAAGTTTTTTTTTTTGGTCTTGTTATGAAATGACGTAACCCAAATTTGGTTAGAATCACTTTAGAAATGAAAAAGTAGATAGCAAATACTGACCAAAAATAATTATAATTATAAAATAATAAAATAAAAAATAAAATGAAATAGGTGGAGAATAGGTCGGTGTTTTATTCCTGGCATTTCTCTTAGAGATGTCGATCGTCCTGCTTTCCTTCCCGAAGCCACACTGGCTCTCGGACAAAAGGAGGCCTTGCTCTAGGTAGGCGGTGAAGCGGTTCAGGAGGACTCTAGCAAGTGTATTGTCTGCGATGGAGAGGAGGGAAATGCCGCGATAATTGTCGCATACTTGTCAGTAGTTTGCAAAAGGCAGAAAAAGAAATGAGGTACACTAAACCACGGCCAAAGATAGTAGAATAGCAAGATAGTACTCTGTGACGTCACACTACAGTAAGAGATGGGCAGACGGGCGACTACAGGCTCGACGGACCAAGCGCGGACATCCGCCCCATGCTAACATTGGGGTGAATAGAAAAAACGAGGTGTGGATCATAAATCTGCATGCTAGAGCATTATTTTTCACTTTTGCTCCAGCAAACTTCAATGACAAGTAGAGAAAAACTTTCCTGCTTTAGATAGTAAAGAAAAAGTCATGAAATATAGTTGATTAATTGAATAACACATGACAGAAAATGACATAGACGTTATTTTCAGGCCCGGGCCGGGCAATAAATTACGCGGCCAACATGTGTCCGGACCCCTGGGACATGGGAATTCCCGTTGCACATGGAACTTGGAATTGCTTTGATTACGATCCACTTTGATGCCCTGACCATAGCCTCTCTCTCACAGGAATAGGAGCAACTTCGCAATCAAATCTGTGTTCAGCACTCTACTCTTAATCGTTCAGTCTCTGATGGCTTATTCTGAGTTGTTTTGGTAGAGAAAAATCTGCTCTTCACCAAGCTCATCATAAACAGTAATGTTTCAGTCCTTCACAATCACTCATTGCTCTTTTCAGTGTTGCACACTTACAAAAAACGAGCACAATAATCTGTTATTTTCACTATATGAGCCCTATTACAGGGTGGTTTGTACGCGCTTGCTTCCACGATGCCCCGAGGGCATATAGTCGCCGCCAGAGCCCAGTGTACTATCTTGTTATTCTACTATCTTTGGCCCTGTCCAAACATGGTAGGATAGGGTCCCAAAGAGGGGAACCCCTGTATCAGAGAGGTAGAGGGTGTGACAGCCCCGTGGGGATCAATCTTGTTAGCGGCCCCTACCTAGAGTGTGCAGGGCATAGCAGGGGCGATAAGCCGAAGTCAAACAAGGGGGAACAATTAGGAACTTGAGGAGCCTGGGACATTGCATTAGTGACTCCTCGACTCCGGTTTTATGTGATCTCCCGAACCTCTTAGAAGTCGAGCTGGGCTAGGCTTGGTAGGCGTGTAGGCATGCTTGAGTCACAAGGTATACAGATTCTTTGACAGTGATGGGGGCCAGGAAAAACGAGCTCGTTGGAGATCGTTAGAATGGGAGATGGTTGTGCTCAGTCCTATTACTTCCCTTTATTGAACAACAGAGGGATTGAACAAGCAGTGTATGTAAAGAGGGAAAATCACTTTGCTTGAAACATACACATTGAAAAAATTTCAAAACATGCTGGTAGAAAGGGAAGGTTTTCGTCTTATTATTATTATAATTTTATCAAATTTCTTGGCGATCTGTTTTTAGAATAACGAGAAGAAAAAGGATTTTTTCCTCTTTGCACCTGCTTGTTCAACACTATTATGCCTGGCAAAGGGAAGTAATAGAGCTCGTCAAAATAATCTCCCCTTATACGAGTCCCTCTTTTGGGAGGGGCAGATAATCTGCGAAACGATCTCCCATTGATGGGAAATGAGGATCATGAGTTTTGTTGAAAATATTGTCAGTACTCAAAATTATTATTGTAAAAAGGGCAACAGATTGACGGAATCGTTTTTGATATCGATAATAGTAGCAGAAACAACAGGAGCATCGTCATCATTGACGACGACAACAACAACAACAACAACAACAACAACAACAATAACAACAACAACAACAACAACAACAACAACAATAACGACGACGACGACGACGACAACAACAACAACAACAACAACAGCAACTGGAGAACAGCAGTAGCAGCAGCAGCAGCAGCAACAACAACAACAACAACAACAACAGCAACAACAACAAGAACTGGGTGAAGAGCAGTAGAAGCAACGACAGAAATACCATCTGGTCTGTTTGAACAAAAGCACCCTCTAAGTCATCACTTTGAAGTGTATGGGAAAATTTCTTTCACCCCACAATTCTCTCCCTTGGATGTTATAGAAGGGTTTTCGGAAGTTATAGTAAAGTTATCATTTCATCTATCTCTTCCTTCCCGTCCTCTTTTCTGTTTGAAGAAATTTAAACCCGGGATTTTGCTGGATCTGAGAAATAAGAAGATGAGTGGCCGAGTTCTACGATGTCTTGGTCTTTTTCAAATAGGCTAACTATTTGTTGCTGATAAGATCTCGTCAAGGTTGCTTTACTCTGGGCTGGGATCGCCGAATCTGGCAGATGGTGGATAGTTTGATGGATGGATGGATGGATAGATAGATAGATGAATGGATGGATGGGTGGATGGAGGGATGGATGAATAGATGACTGGATGAATGGATGGGTGGATAGATGAAGAGAAGTATGGATGGATGGATTGGTTGGTGGATAGATTGAGGATAGATGGATGGATAGTGGATGGGTGGGTTGATTTTTGGACAGGTGGATGGATAGATGGTGGATAGATGGATGGTATATGGAATGGTGGATGTTTGTCGTCTCAACCATCACTATTGTCATCCTTCATCACAGTGCAGTTGCTTTAAATCAAAGACGGCCATATTTTTTTGCTATAGTGAACACCGAATGAAGAAAAGGGACGCAAGAAAAAGAAGACAAGAAAACAACAAGGTAACTGATTTTGCACAGCAGACCCACTTTCCTGTGCATTATTCTAGATAGCCCAGTGACTGAGTCTGATTCAGCGACATTGTTCACGGTGAGCGGCTCCTAACGACAACATCAGCAGGACTAGAGCCCATAACTTCAGCAGTTTTACTGCCGAAGTCACTTTAATCAGTGGTTCTCAAACTTTTCGGACCGTCGCCCACTTGGCCCCCAAACTACTTTTGCACCCCCCCCCCCTCATATCCCCCCCCACCCCACCCCCGATCGAGAGAATTCAGTTCTGGTTTCCTGGGAGCATTCGTTAAACACGCGCTCCCAAATTCTAAATGTTATCGTCTAATCTTAGTAAAATTGATGGAAACCTTGTTGGAATAGCAGTTTATTTTTTCAACATCCATGGTCATACAATGCCATTGAATGGGAGATCGTTTCGCAGATTATCTGCCCTTTCCAAAAGAGAGATTTGTGAAAGGGGAGATCATTTTGACCAGAGTTTTACTTCCCTTTTGCCAGCCAAAAGATGTGTTGAGCAAGCCGTTTAAAGAGACAAAATCCTTTTACTGCTTTGCCATTCGAAACATTGATTGCAAAAAAAAAAAAAAAAATTGATAAAATTATGACAATAAGAAGAAAACATTCTCTTTACATGATCTTTTTTTTAAAAATTGTTTTCATGGTGTAAGTTTCAAGCAAAGGGTGCACAAGTGATTATTGTTCAATCCCTCTGTTGTCTGGTAAAGGGAAGTAATAGGACTGAGCACAACGTTAATCATTGATCCTAATGTGACATAGAGACCAGCTAGATGCGACAAGCGAACAGATTATGCTCCGCATAACCCTAATCCTAACGATATCGTCCTACGTTCTGGTTAATTTCAAACCACCCACCGCCCTCTCAACTAGCCGCCCTCCTGCTTTCAGTGCCCCTTTGGAAGCTCCCATCGCCCCCCTCCCCCCCCTCCGCCCCGCCCTCAGGGGCGGTATCTTCCATTTTGGGAACCACTGACTTAAACCATAGCAGCGCGAGACCTTCAGGGAACACATTCTACACGGCCAGAGAAATATCGACAACTGAAGCCAAGAGGATCACAGAGGCTTTTTGCTGTAATAATAATTCCCCGAGCATACTGGCGAGGAAAGAATAGGAAAAAATAGCGCAATAAAACAAAACCAAAACATAGCATATCTATAAAACAGGGCATCAACAAAACCGAGGAGGAAAACTCGATATCAAAATAGAAATCCGATAAGCGTAATGGATTTTGTGGAGGCCTTTTTCATGCGATAGGATCAATATGAGTTCGGAGCATTGTTCTTCTTTCTTGGCTGCTTTTTTTTTTTTTTTTAGCTCATACAAGTTCACGAATGCAAACATAGAAGCTGCACAGAACAAAGACAGAACAAACTCCTCCCCCCCCCCCTTTCCTCTCCATTTTGTGTGTTTCGCCACCTCTTTTTTTTTTCTTCTGTCTCTTTCTTGCTCTTTCTCTCTCTCTCTCTGTCTCTCTCTCTCTCTCTCTGTATCCCTGTCTATATCTCCTGAAAGATTCAGTGTTGATCCAGGTGTCGTAATGCGAATACCACTGATGATTTATCGATCTAGATTTACCTGCACGATAAAATAACGGGCGAAAAAATGTACATGTAGTTGTAAGATAAGGTCAGATTCCAAGGGGGCTTTATTGTGAAGAAAGCGCCCAAGTGTTGAACCAGCAGTATATGTGAGACTTCCTGAAAACCGGCCATACTGGTAGTCATGTTCAAACACGGTTGAAATGAACAAATATTTATCATTAAGGGTTTATTTGCCATACGTTGAGAGCCCCTGTGCAGGAAAGGTATTCCGTCATTGGACATGCATTTTGGAGACGTTCGTAAATATACTGAAAGTTTCGTTTGGGAAAAATGAATGGTGTTAATTAAAGTTTTTCTTTTCTCTGACAAATTGCTGACCATCTAATGTAATACGCTTTTATATATATATACACTTAAAAAAAAAAAAAACAACAAAAAACTAGACACCTAATTGGAAACGCGAAACGTTAATGGAACTGGCAAATAGATCTCAGCGACCAGAATAAACTTTGACGTTTTGTTCATGTCATGGTTTTAGCTGAGAGACGGACACACAGTTTTTCTGACGTTTCCACTCACCTCTCGTTAATTTTCGGGATCAGTTTAACTCAATAAACAACGAACCGTTCAAACCAGTGTTTTGTAAGCAAATTTGTTCGTCCTCAATGTCTTATTCTTGATCTCAGTCTCCATATTATGATTGTCTAGCGCTGTCTGTATGTGCATGTGTCGTTGCATTGATCTGTCTGGTAGTTAAATTAAAACAAAAAAAAAAAAAAACAAAAAAACTATGAACTATGTCATCATTTTGTCTCATAATTATGCTCCTGCTTTGACTCACTGAGCAGCGAAAAGCAAGGGGGAGGGGGGGGGGGAGGGGTGCCTAAAACAAGACTGGCATATAGGCCTACTGGACGGTCTTCCATTTAATTTAGTTTTAGTTGCATAAACACATTTTCTGGCACAGGCTTTTCGTACTTCACAAAGCCACACATTGTTTGACAATATGGCTTCTGGGTTTTCTTCAACTCGTTTTTATTCGTCACGATTATCACTGTGATCTGTCCCCAGCCTGTCAGAAAGTCCAACAACCCCCCCCCCCCCACACACACACACACACCTTTACAACTCAACAGGTATCGAGCATTAAAACCTGCTGTCAGTAGGGGTCTACACTAGCAGGCTGATTTAGAAAATTGGGCTTTGGGCAGGAGCTGTGGTCTAGTGATAAGGCGTCTGCTTGTTCCTAAATGAAAATATAATGGGTTCGAATCCTACTGAAGAATTCAATGAGGCACTTTTGTATTTTTCTCAAGCACAGTAGTCCCACCCTGTCTTCTTGGGTAAGAGAACCCGGCGTCTAGCTATTTGAACAGAGATGGAGGTCCCGTGTGTACTTTAGGGACATCTGAGATCTTTTGACAACTTAGAATCGACTAGTAAAGAGTAGGAGGAGGCGCCGCTGTCCCAGCAAACTTTCCAAAATGTCGAAACTTTCTACTCCCCACCCAACCTAAAATTCTTCTGACCAAGTCTGATTACATAAATATTTACAGCCGAGATAATCCTACACTGAGAATATAAAGATCTCATTCACATTTTACCAGCTGTCACCTAGCGTATGTGTGTCCAGGCTGATTACGTCAACAACTGCGACCGATATAACAATGCCGGTTTCTGAGCTCCGCCTGTTGGCTCAGCTGCTCGGCTCATGGGCGAGTCAATCTCGATCAGTGTGTCTCCAATCATAACCAGCGGTCTGTTACAGAGCTGACCAAAGTTTGTCGGATCGATTTCTAACTACAGCTCACTTGAACTCACTCGTGCCATTTCGAAAATTTCTCCGGTTTTCCAGATCCTTCATCAAGTTTTGTCACGCGAAAAGATTATCATCTACGTATTCTATTCTATTCTGTTCTATTCTGTTATTCTATTCTATTCTATTATATTGTATTATATTATATTATATTATGCTATGCCATAATATTATCTTATATTACATTACATTATATTATACAATATTACATTATATTATTATATTATATTATGTTATGTTATAGTATATTATGTGATATTGTTATATTTTATGTTTATTTTATTTTAGTTTTTATATTTTCATTCATTCATTCTTCCTCTTCAAAAAAAAAACAAAACTAACAACAACAACAACAACAACAACAACAACAACAACAACAACAACAACAACAACAACAACAACAACAAC
>JBCAUA010095133.1:0-10404 GCA_038406235.1 Peronia verruculata
AAAAAATATGAAGGGCTTTCATTACCCATATTGTTCAATACTGAGGATTTCGTTATGCATATTTTTCAATACTTTTTTTTAATCCTTTTGCCATAATGTAAAAAAAAAAAAAAATGGATTCTTTGATCTAGCATGATGATCAAAGTTAATTGTACTATATTCACGCACATTGGTGGTGAGTATTTATTACTGAATGTACCATTCTCTCTCATACAAAATAAACTCATGCCTATGTGTGTGTGAGAGCTTGGATTTCAGAATTATTACTTTATATTACGCTTCTTTTCTGCTGTTTGAAAGTCTATGCTTCTTCTCTTACACTATCAATGGTGATCCTCGTCCACTTGTCGGTTGAGTTTCATAACTACATATGAATTTAGAATGAGATCTCTCGTCAACAATTATCTCTCGGTTATCAGCTTACTAACCATCATTTTATTGTTATTGTTTCGTTGGAAAAGTAAACTATCCACGACAGCTGATAAGAACTTCTTAAGTTTATCTAGTGACGGGGAAGTGAAGGCACATAGTAGAAACACAAATATAGTTATCACTGTTCATATAGAGACAGGAGAGGCAGGAAACGCTACTAAAAGTAAAATGGGAACTGGTGTTATCTGATAATGGTTATATGAACATCTGTAAAACGACAAACCTTCAGACAGGCACTCGTCAAATGTCTCCATACCAGGAGACAACATCTGCATCTCGAGGTCCACAATTGTAACTTTCAGAGCAAATCTGTTCTGATCTTCTTAGAGAAAAAAAATGCATTCTTGAATTCTTCCTGATGCAAAGTCTCCAGGTTGCCGGCTCACAGATGCAAAGAAAAATGTAATGTGACAGTATGTGACTAACCATGCAATAAAGGAGAGCATTTTGGCTGTAATAACCAACCTTCAGATTATTCTATTCTCGTCCCTACAGTTCAACTTAAGGGTTGGGGGGGGGGTGGAGGGAGGGAGGTACGCGGGGTATCTGAAATCGGGGTTGTGCTGAACAATTATTCGATATTGAGTAGTTGTTTCCTTTTAAAACTTCGGACTTTTATGAATTAAAAAAAAAAGGTATAAGAAGTTCATATGTCCATTCAATGATGCTCGAAGAGTAGTCATTCAATGGCCGGCAGGCCCGTCTGTCATCCATGTTCTGGCTCAGTGGAGATCTTATATGCAAGTCAGATCCTGAATGTTTCCCTGTTTACAGGCAAATGGCATACAAAAAAATAAAATTGCATATTATGATCTCCTTCACTCATATTGGGAGCCCAATGCCCGAGCTTGGCTCACCATCTGACTCTCTGACAACAACGAATATCAGAGAAAGCTTTTGCTGGGCCTCTAGAACATTCTTCCCATGGTCTAATAAGGGTGAAATATGCTATGTTTTTGCCTTGTCAAAATACAGTAGTGAACTATCTGTCACCCCAAGGGTAAAGACACTCTCGGTTTTGACCGACGAGGTTATTGGGGCTATATAATATATAGGCCTCCATGGATCCTGAAATACCTCTGCTGGAGCCTTTTTGCTTGTAAAGGTAGGAAGATATAATGATGGAATATTTGAGTAGAGGTCCAGGAAAAATCTAATTAAATACACAGAAGTCATGGAACGGGCTCTAAAATACGAAACAAACATTATTTTGGGTTGAAAGCCAGATAAAAAGCTACTTAGGCTGTGTTTCTAATGGAAACAAGAACAAAATAGATTTTTCTCAAAAAAAAAAAAAAATTTTTTTAGCAGAAGTATGCAATCTCTTTCTTTGTAGCATGAATACAGAATAAAGCAAAATCAATATATATATTAAAAAAAAAAAACAAAAGAAAGGAAAGAAAGAAAAGCAAATGTATCCAGGGAGTTTTCAATAAGATTTTTAATTTTTGAGAAATTTGAGATTTTGGGTCAAATTTTGGAAAATCCGTTACTTTTTTACATATGGAATATGAAAAACAAATTTAAGCCCCTTATCAAAACTCTCCTCTGAACAATTTTAGATATTGAGCTCAAACGTAAGCATGCAAGATGTAAGCCATTTGGTTGGAAGATGTAGAATCCTATAGTAAAATTATGTAATATAGGGTAGCTAAATCAAAGATGGTCACCGTTGCCATGGCAACTGAGACCGATTTCAATTATTTTTCCAATGTTTTCCTCTACTTCCAACAATGGTAATGGTAACAATCATCTCTTCCTATCGGTTCCAAAAATGACGTCCAGGTCACACATACTCTCCACTCCTACCCAGTCCTATCCTCATATCCCTTAGAGAACATCCTGGCCTCACAGTTTCCCTTGTGTGAATGTATTATCTTGTCTTTGTTCCTTTGTCATTCCATGTTGTCATCTCTTGTGTGTGTTGTTGTTTTTGTTGTTGTTAATGTTTGGTACGATGAAATGTGTTTACCTGAATACATGTCTCAGATTATCGCACCCTTTAACAACTCATCATACAAATCCAAACCAAAAATCATTCAAATAAACTTGTACTTATCACTTTTTTGATGCACACGTATAATTAAAGAGTAGGTGCATTGCACAAAGTGACCGTTCATCTGAGGAATCTTCTATAGCATAATATTCGAAGCAGTTCCTGAAACCTCCGTCTGTATGAGTCGTTCAGTTTGTAATATACAATTATGTTGGCACTGGCGTTGATGGCTTCGCATAAAAGAGACAGTGACCAGACGCTTGAGTATATGTTGAAAAGCTGACCTCCTCTCTTGAACTCTGATAAAAAATATCCCACAAGAAGTAAGCTTATTTGTGGTGTAAAACATGCTATAAGAATACTTGTTACAGCTATCACCATAACCATAGATTTCTTATCTCGTATTGAAATGGTGTCTGACTGCTGTGACTGGAACGTTGACTTCGTCCGCCATTTTGATTTCTGTCGCAGATTCTTGATCAGTGAAACTGTCAGGAGGATCACTGTTAAAAACATCACAAACAATGAGACAGAAAAGAACATGTAAGCCACGCCCTGTATATTCTCTTTACCCTTTCTCCGTATCAAACGGAAATATGTTTTGTTGGCACTTCTATCCACCACCCAGCCATAAGTGAATATTGCGTACTCTGGTGAAATCGCTGCTAACATGGAGATGTAGATAAAAACTACGACCAGTCTTGTCCTGTTGCGAGTGACGATCTGTTTCACATGTAAAGGCCTGACGACACACAAACATCTCTCAGCTGTGATAAACACAATGATCCAACTACTGACAGAAGAGAAACATATGTGAAGCCATCCCGAGGAAAGATAGGAGCCCTCCCGTAGAATATCTATCGATTCAGTCAGTGGATTCATACAAATACAATGCCAAGCCAGAGATGCTAAAGTCAGCAAGTCCGACCAAGCTAATGCCATAAAACTTATAGTGGATTTTCCTTGACCTTGTTTGGCATATATAATGATATTGATAACATTGGCCAGAATACCACACAGACATAGCGGAAACGTCAGTAAAAGATTAACGACAAGTTCAACCATTTCACGCATTTCATTACTGATATCAGCTCCAGAGTATTTATTCTCTGGTGGGTGAGAATTGTTGAATTCCACAAATGTCATGTTTTGCGTTTCAAGTTTTACTCTCCCGATTTTCAATTATATAGTTTTATACTACTTAAGTCTTTCTCTCTATATTGTCGAACTATTGGTTGATCTTCTCAGTGCTTGAATAATTAAGAATGAAGAGGTCGAATATGCTTTTAAATGGAATAGAAGATAATAATAGATGTTTGATATGTTTTACCATCGACGTTTTAACTTAAATCATTTTCTAGTATTCACAAGATTATTTCTTATCCGTAACTCATTCTCTGCCTGTGGGTGTTCTGAATATGGCGACAATACTAAGACCTTTCAACAAGGCCGTGTTTCAATATAAAAACAAAAAAGCAGTTAAATATTGTTTTTCTTTATACATAGCCTGACAAATTAGAGGACATCTGTTTTAATGTAACATCTTTGTTAAGACTTGTCAAATCTTATGTAAAAGCTGTCGATCCTTGAACATTTTACGGCTATCTACCCAAACAACAAATCACGAATGAGAAAGAGGGAGGAAAGGCAAGCTTCCGGGGTTGTAGCAAAGGTCCAATCACATAGTTGAAAAAAAGTAGCTGAAAGATGTTAAACAGTTGATCATGGATCTGCGGCTGAGCAGTACTGATAGGTTATAATGATAAAATGAATGGTAAAAATCTTAAGGCTGCGATCAATAGCCTATGCCACGGAAAAAGTGACAGGCAAAAATGGCAGTGATCCCTGAATGTAAATATTATATATGTTTCATATAAAATTAAAGGCTGTAATGGACCAAGTTTGCATGTTGACTGACAGTCTTTTTTTTTTTAGATTACAGAGTCGCAAGTGCTCAGCAATAAATTGAATGTAAATTCTGAAAGGAAGATATTGCTACGTGTGTTTGAAAAGTAGCACTTTATTTTCTATGAGGTGGAATTGGATTTCATATTATCTAATGCCGTAAAGTTCATGTTGACCCCTCTTTTGAAAGTAAATTTTTGTCATGTAGGATAACCGTGGATTATATCCTATTATCAGTTATTCCCCTTCATTCTTCGTTATTTGCTGTGCGATGTAAGAAAGAATGACGAGTTTTATATTTATTTTAGATTGAAATGTCAAATATTATCAAATCTTATGTCATGTTTGTTTTGCTGGTTGAATATTATAGCCAAGTGTAGTATTGGCTTATATATATATATATATATATATATCGATCGAAATGAGGTGGTGCTTAACTATGTTTGAAGCTGTTGCTTACATTTGACAGCTTATGTGTCAATAGTCAAAAGATTCTATACCCGCTCACTAAATGCCAATAACTATTGACATTTAGTCAATGTCTCCCACTTTTAACCATGTCAATAACCATTATTAGTTAATAAGACGCATAATGTGTTCCAAAAGGTGTGTGTTTCAATGCTTGACATAAACGAAACAAATATTTGGCAATCAGACTGCACCAGTTTCTTTCATCTTTATCTTCTGTTACCTACCCAGTCTTCTCTCTGTGTGTGACTCAGGTGATACCACACACGATTTATCGACAGAACAATGACAACATCTGTAGTTTAACTCGCAATCTGTGTCAGCCATAACCATGAGCATTACATAATGCTAACACTCTCAGTTCTGTACCTTTTCAAGAGCTGTGACATGGGGGGGGGGGGGGGAGAGTTGGGGGGGGAGGGATGGGAGGATGAACTATCACTCAGCATAACTGGCTCAGTACAATGGAAGTATTAGCCTTCAGAATCCTGCTTTGAACCAAAACCACTTTTATTTAGTTTGATTATCTTTTCCTATGGAAACAACAACAACAACAACAACAATATTAACACACACACACACACACACACACACACACAAACGAAAGTAAATACCTAAAGAAATAATGTGTGTAAATCATAATTATATATTTATCTTGTTCTAAAACTTAACGTGAGACGCCTTGCCATAATGATATGATATTTTTTTGAGGAGTGAAGTTGACTCGCAAATTTGGCTTACATTTCGGCTTTCTTTTCAACATCAAGATAAAGTTATTATTATGTGTTACTTGCCTTTTGATTGATTAGTTAGTTGCCGGGTGGACATTTTTAAAAAATTTTATAATGTGATATTTTTTTATGATGAGGATTATGTGTTTAGGAGACAGCAGCCTGCTTGAATGAAATATATTGGTTTTGGTGAAAAACAATCTGCCCGATGTCTGGGGCTTCTTGTGAAAAGGGGTCCTACCAGACATCTTAAGAAAGTGCGGCACCTTGAGCTTTCCCCTGTGTAACCTCGATGATGGCCTAGTGTCCGATCTGCTCAACTCTTCTCTGGTCCGCTGTCGGCCGGACTCGTCGATAATCAAGTCTGCAGTGTTTCCTACTTCTTGCTTGATACCGTCTCTAGCTGACTTCCTTAAGAGGCTTGTGCTGAGCTTATTGAGTAAGGAAAGATGTAGTCAGCAAGGTTCAGGTAGCATGTAACAATCAATTCAGTTATAAACAGCTGCTGACTTTGGTTTATCTTTTTTATCGATGATTCTTATATCATTATATTATATTGTCATTGTCAGGAAAAGTAGCATAATGTATAATCATTTTGTGTGTGTGTGTGTATGTGTGCCTATATGTGTGTGTGTGTGTGCGTGCGTTTGTGTGTGTGTGTGTGTGTGTATGTGTGTGTGGGTGTGTGCATTATGAATATTATGATGAATTTGGCTTTTTTTTTTTTTTTAAGTTCCAATTTCGTAGAGACTGTAATTATCCACTTTCCTCCTTCAGCACATTACTATTCTTAACATTGAAACTGTTAGGTTAGGTTAGGTTTTTATTTGGGCCTTTCAATCCCTCTTTTTGTGAGGATTATTTCGGCCTTATTCTTTACCTTACATTTTTTAAAAATTCTTGTGTCTTCAGGCAATATATCAAAAAGAAAAAAAAACAGTTTTTGGATTAACAAGTTACATTTTTAGACTAATCACATTTATGACCTACTTGTATCTCGCTCTTGAATGAGAGAAGAAGAGAGAGAGATTGAGAGAGAGAGAGATTGAGAGAGAGAGAGAGACAGAGAGAGACACAGAGAGAGAGAAACATAACGCCGAATTGAAAGTCAAAGATGCACAGACCTTTGCATTTTTTGTTTGCTTCTGTTTTCTGCTACTTGTTGTTTGTTTGATTTCATACTTCTAGTTGTTGTTGTTGTTGTTGTTTTGCTGGTGGTGTTGTTTCTGCAATTGCTCTTCTTTTTGTTCTCTGTTCAGTGTTGTTGTTTTTGTTTATTGTGCTTATCTATTTGTCTGTTTGCTTGTTGCTGCTGTTGCTGTCGTTATCGTATTTGTTTCAAAAACAAAGTCATGAGTATTTAAGTTCAGACAAAGAGCTCCTCCTGTTCACTTCTTTTTATTCCCTCCACTCACGTGCTATATACGTCTATCACCTCCTGAGGGAGGTTATCTCGATTCTCTCTACTGTTAAAATAAAATATTTCTGGAAGAGAAACTACATGTCTCTTCCCTGCCCAAGCATTAGCAATCGATTGTGTTTGCCGCTGGAAGGCTGTACTGGTTCGCAAATTACAAAGAAAATGTTTGGCATGCATGTGAGAATAAAACTCCAGTTATGTTTGGAGATGACTCGCGTTTGCGTTCCTTTGTCTCATGACTTGGTCTATATTTAGTAGAAGTGTTAATTTTAGACCTGCAGTCATCTCTTGGTCAATGAAAATGTTGTCAAAAACACAACTGCTTGAATATTTGTTTTCTTCAAGAACTTTTCTAATAAATTATAAATTTATCTTACAATCTGTATGACCTCTGAGCTATTTGTCTCAGTTACTTTTTTTTTTTCTTTTAAACATATATTTATTTTGAGTGTATGCATTTTTCTTTCCCTAATTAATGTGTATTTAAAACAATAACAGTTGTGAGCTAGGACCTTATGTAGCAACATGTTCTCGGTATGCTTTCTGTTGCTGATCCCATGATCAAAACAGCAAGTTCTTCACAAGTTGAGATGTTGGCATTTTCTCTTTTATTACAGAAAGACTTGAGAGGATATGTCAAAGGAGTGAATGGTCAAGAAAACATATTAGGAGATAGAGGGAGAGATACGGTGTCATAGAAAGACTTATAGATGGGAGGAGGGAGAGAGAAAGTTTCTGCCACTACAGATTCATGTACCAATGAATCAAACTATGTTATATTATTCCTTAACAACGCTAGAGACAATCTTCTCGATTGATTCTTCAACGTTTAATATATTCATGCAACTTGAAAAATAAAACTGGAAAGGAATGCTTTCAGGATAATCGTAATCATACAGAATTTACAAAACACCATACCCCACTGACCGAAACAAAGTGGTCATATACAAATTGTGAAAATACTGTACACATAGAGACTCCGATACTTTTTGAAAAATCTAATATCTAAACAAAGATAAGATTACATTATAAAAAGCATGTTCTGTAATTCTCTCTCATAGTCACAGCCGAGTTGCAGGATACGGCGCAGATGGTGGCACTTTATATCGACTGTTGTGAAGATTACTAGAATTAAGTGCTATATCTTCCCAGATTCTTGGCAGAATTTATCGAAATCCTATCTAGATTACGAACCTTAAGGTGATATGAACACCCACAATTATATTTATTGTGCAGATCATGCCATCCCCCCACCCAAAAAAAAAGAAAAATATAAAGTGTTGAAATTGTTCACATTGATTTTAAACAGCAAGAAAGGAAATTGATTAATTTCTATTAAATGTTTTACTGATAACAACAAACGTGTTGGATTTGGTGCTTTGAAATGCAGTTCTTTTCTGATGACTGAAATGCATATGCTCTATGTCCACAGAGAATACAGAGTATTTTATGGGCTTTTTAGAGTAAAGGTTTGAAACCAACGTAGTACGGGGATTTCTTCCTAGTTAGCTTATTCCTTCAAAGCGCTTTCTCTAGTCTATACTACTATGTTTGTAGATGTGAGCTTTATGTCCATCAATATATTGTTCATCACAACAAGGGTGTGTTTCCTACAACAGAACGTTTCTTAACATTTTTGAATTAACCTCTTTGTTTTGCTTTTTCGATTGCATATTTTGTGTACATATCTGGATCCTGGTTCATAATAAATATTCATTTTCTCTCACACCGTTTTTGGTGTGATGCTGTGTTGTAAAAACGCCAAGAATTATGATACCAAGATTCTTTTTCGTCGCTCCGTTTGACTCTAGGTAGCAATCAACACCTTGTAAGCCACGAGAACGTCACTTTTAGAGGGACTGAGTTTGTCACAGCTTTGTTCCTATTTTATTTTTTATGCCGTCATAACACAATAACTAATTCTACCAGATAAAATACACGTGCACACTCAAATGCACACTTTATCTACATTATTCCGGTCGATTCTATGAAACACATCGACACCTCACAGTAGCTCAATTAACAATAATTTTATGACAGAGCTTGCAAAATCAAATACTGATAAATTCTATTACACAGAAAGTTTAGGCTTCAAACTCCGACATTAACATAATCGCTACAAAATCGGGCAATCATTAAAAGAACTACATGCAACATACATAAAGCTTTGAATAAGTACTTCCTAAAAAGTAAAGAACTGTTTTTAGTAAACGACTTTTTTTTCTCTGAGCATGGCCAGTGTGGGCGATTTTTTTTTTTTTTTTGACGATCCCAAAGGAAGCGAAAATATCTCCCACTTTAAAAGTGGAATCAAATATCTCGCAACCTGAGTCTGAAACAGAAATGCTGGGAAGTCTTCCCATTTTCAAATGTTAATATACGCAGGGAATATGAATTCATTTGAGACGCCACACGATGAAATCCGCAACTCGTCAAACTGTGTTTGACGTGTTTTTCAACAGTGAATTAATTTTTAATGTTTTTTTTTTTTTTCATCAGCAAGCCCTTCTATAAATATCAATCTAAAAATACATTTCAGAGGTCAACTGACGGAAATGGAGCGAGCAAAGGCCAAAAAAATGTAATTTAGTGGCATGGCCTAACAAAGGTAAAGACGGATTTACGAAAGTGATCGGCCATTTTCTCACTAAATTCAGCTGCAGCAGCCTGTCACCCACATCGTCTTTAATTAACCACTATTTAAAGTAGACCAATACTTTTTTCACACACAGAAAGAGAAATGAATAATCTTCACAGTACTGCCAATAACTCCATATGCTCAAAATTTGACGAGAGCCTGATTTCATCGTGTCACGTCCCATTTCTTATCCCCATAAGTAAAATTTGCAGTATGTAAAGTAAAGGTGTTGTGAGGTCGCCACGAAGGATCAAATAAGGAATGTCAGTATTTGTTGAATGATCTGTGTATGTTAAGTTATCAGTTTGCTTTTTCATTATCTGGTTCGCTCTACTTCACTTGTACTCAGTGTCATTTATCTTCCTTGCAATGGCTCTACTGATACCTGGCCAAACTATCTGACAAACACAGACATAAAGACCTACCTCTCACCTTGCGTGATAATCAGGATGGACCATGTAATCTCAGGAAAAATGCATGCTTGGTGTAGGGCAAATAATGATATCTTGGTGAGTAATTTCAAAGTAATACATCGGCGCTTTGGTAGGGAAAGGAAGGCGAGGGTGGGAGCAGAAATAATATATCAGGCTGAAATAACAAATGACAGAGATAAAGAATTAAAAGATAGTTAACGATGGTGTTGAAGCAACTAGGGGAATATTTCCGGCTAATCCATGATATGCTGGTAAAATAGTTTACGTGCTTAGCTGCGCTTTGTCGTTTTCAGCTGTCCTGATGCTCTGTCACAGGCATGCCATTGATTTGTTGCGTGTTATGGAAAGCATGTGTTGAAATCAAACAGCATGGTAATGTT
>JBCAUA010095144.1:0-10404 GCA_038406235.1 Peronia verruculata
GAGAGGAAAGAAAGCGGGACAGAAGACAGGAGCAAGGATAAAGAGAAGAGATGTCTCCCCTGGAATGTCGAGGATGGTACTCAATAGGAGACATCCCACCGATGACGGGTTTACACCGTCTGCAGGTGGGTTATGGTTTTTATAAGCTTTTCAACCTCCCGAAGTGGTGGTTATTTCAGCTGTCCACAACCGTGGTCAAAAAATAACATAACACTATTGTGTTATGTGATCAATAGATATTGCCCAGGTGGGAACAGAAAATTAACCTATTTATAAACCCTGGGCACCCGAAGGGGGAGGGGGGAGGGGGTTCGAATCTGATGAAACCTAGAAAGATACATGAAACGTTCTATAAGAAGACGAGGGCAAAATTTGTCTCGTACAGTCTTTGATCTGAGTTTACGGACACATGCATGTTGGAATTAGCACGTCTATGAGTGTGTAGCAGAAAAATGTTATCTGTTTTGCAATGTTATGTTACATCAAACGGGAGCGCTCAATATCTGTTACGAATGCCGTCCCAGGCTGAGTCAAGAAACCAAAGGAAACAACATTAAAGGTTTAATAGTCCTGACGCAGTTTTCATCCAGATTGCGGATGAACCTGTCACTTCTTCTTTCTCCTTCTTCGTCTTTCTTTCCTTCTACGTTATGTTCTGTTTACGTCTTTCAATCTTTCTTTCTTTCTTTCTTTCTTTCTTTTTATTTCTTCTTCTGATGTTATTCCTTCCTTCCTTTCTTTCATATTTCTTTTTCATCTGCTTCATCATCTCTTTCTTTCTCTCTTTGTTCTCTGTTTCTCTTTCTCTCTCTCTATTTCTTTTCTATTTCTCTTTCTTTGACCTCCTTTCTTTTCTTTTTTTTTTTTTCTTCTGCTCCTTCTTCTTTTTTCCTCATCCTCTTCTTCGTCTTCTTCTTCTTCTCTTTCTCCGTCTTTCTCCTCCCTCGTTTCTGCTTCCTTGTGGTGACAATGCATAGCGATCAGTACAAAATGTATATAATTTTTTAGCTACAAAAAAAAAGACAAGCATGACAATGACAGTCTCTCTGTAAATATACACCATTCATCTGAACACATTAATTATCAGCAGGTCTCATCACTACTTTGACATACCATGAATGTTTAAGTCTCTTGATATTTCAGCTCCACCTTTTCGGCTGTATTAGTATTATGATTTTCTCTTTACTTGCATTATTTAATCTTGGTTTGTCGTAGGAAAAATGACAGATAAGACTGGGTGGGATGGCGGTGGGGAGAAGATACTTATTAAAAGTATAAAAGGGAAAGAAAACGCCATCATTTTATGCCTTTTATGGATGGATGAATGAATTGCTGGATGAGTGGGTGGGTGATTGGCTAGATAGATGGATGGATGGATGGATGGATGGATGGATGGATGGATGGATAAATGGATGGATGGATGGGTGAATGGGTAGAGTGATAGATGGATGGGTGAATGGATGGATGGATGGATGGACGGATGGATAAATGGATGGATGAATGGGTGAATGGTAGAGGGATAGATGGATGGGTGGATGGATGGATGGATGGATGGATGGATGGATGAATGGATGGATGAATGGATGAATGGATGGATGGATGGATGGGTGAATGAGTAGAGGGATAGATGGATGGGTGGATGGATGGACGGATAAATGATGAATGGATGGATGAATGGATGAATGGATGGATGCATGGATGGGTGAATGGGTAGAGGGATAGATGGATGGGTGGATGGATGGATGAATAAATGAATGGATGGATGGATGGATATTTTACAACTTTTCCTGTATAAGTACAACTTTTCCTTTACATTGACATATCCCACCCGAGTTACCACGGAGAAGGAAACTGTGGATACTGGATGGCGGGAGAGAGAACGTGATCCTGGAGAAATAACATTCAAAGGGAGGGGGGAGGGAGACGGGAGGGGGAGGGCGGTCAATGTTTTACGACATCCTGCTGTCATGTTGGACAATATGCTGACTTTCAACATGACCCGAGGTGACACAAAAACAGACAGAGGCGCTGTACTGTTACATCTTGTTACGGTACCTTTATCTGGGCTCAGTAAGTAAAGGGTTACCAATGTATGAGAGACAGAGGACCGAAACATGAAACGAGATAGAGAGATTGTAACAAAAGACCACGAGCGAAGGCTTTACAATGCTATGGTATGTAATGCGTCAAAAGTAAAAGAGGTACAAGACCACTAAATACAGGATCAATACATCTTTTTGGGAAACACTTCTGAACGCCTGGACTAAATTCCTGAATTGCCCTTTTCAATCAAATTTTCACCTAAAAATGAAGAGCATTCCAGACCCATTGTAAATCAACAATGGCAAAAATTGAATTGCTCTAATAATGTATTTTTGAATCTCCTTTTCAAACAACATTAAAAAGAAAACCCTCTCTTTTACGTAAAACAAATCATTTTATTAACATTTCCTTTCGTGTACAGCAATGCCCTATTTACATTTTATATGTTTTCATTATTGCCCTGAGGAAGAGTCAAGTGGCAGAAATTTGACCATCACAATCAAGTTATAGATTTCTGTGTTGTTTGATTTTCTTGAATTGTTTTGCTAGTTGCCGGCCTGACAGTTCTATTATATTTTTATAAAATGAAGAACGTTCCAGTAACGCCATAGTGGAAAACAAAGGAGGGAGAGACAGACACCCATGAAAATATACAGGGACAGAAAAAGGCGTAGATGAAGACAGATAGATGAGCAGAAGGACGCATAGCAGGACAGATTTATGGGAAAATGGAGCGCTTTGGTGATGGACGGATGGATGGATGGATGGATGGATGGATGGATGGATGGATGGAAGAATAGATGGATGGATGGATGATGGATGGATGAATAGATAGTTTGATGGATGGATGGATGGATGAATAGGTGGATGAATAGATGGATGGATCAATTAATGGATAAATCAATGGATGGATCAATTAAGGGATAAATCAATGGATGGGTGGATTAATGGATTGGAAAATCAGTGGATGAATGGATCAATGGATGGAAAAAAATGGATAGATGGATGGGTGGATGGATGGATGGATGGATGGATGGATGCATGGATGGATGGATGGATGCATGGATGCATGGACAGATAGGTGAATGGAACACTTTTCTAAACATGTTGCAATGGTATAACATTAAATGGTATTCTAACATATTCTAGCATATTGTTATTACCTATGCAATGCACAAGAGCTGTGCTTGCTATCAGAACAATTGCAATGACCAAAATACGTTTACTTTGCAGTTTTACATTAAGCCCACATTTTGGAATCGCACAATGTGCCACTCGTCACCCCCAGACAGAGGTGTTAGGCTGTGGTGACATTTTCCGTCCGCCAGAGAATCAGATCTGACATTGACATGTGTGCAGCGAGACGGACGGGATCGAGTCAGCCGTATCGAAAGTAAAATATTATATTAAGAAATGATCGATTAGAATAAAATCCATCATTCTGAGATACCGTGCATGCATTTTTACGACCCTGCCTCCGAATTCTCGTATACTTTCCCAAGATAATCTTTCATCTTTCAAAAACATGGTGAAGTGCCACTCAGGCTACAGTATAAATATGGCAAAACGTTTTCGGTGCCAAATTTTTTGCAATATGTATACAATAAAGCTGCGACATCACCCACTCCAGGCTTACCACCTCGGAACACTACTGACTATATCTATATGAAATTTGGCAAATGACATTGTTATAAAAAGATCTCTGTTTCTACTTACATAGAACGGAAAAAAAAGCTTACTGTGTTTGACGTTGTTCTAAAAAAAGACGACAATAATTGAATAGTTAACTTGTAAGAGTGTTCGATCCGAATTTTACGTTCGACAGCATGACGCGTTCTAAACACCAAGCACGTTTCCTGTGAGTTAACATAATACATGTACTTTTCAATTGATTAGCAAAAAAAAAAAAAAAATGACAAAGATTTTTTAAAAAATAATTATCTTGGTTTTTGTTTGTTTATTTGTTTGTTTGTTGTTTCACAATTTTTTAAAAAAATCGGGCTCCGTCTATTCGGGCCGATTGGCGCAGCTAGATCTCGAGTCTATTTGGGCCTATTGGCGCAGCTAGATCTCGAGTCTATTTGGGCCTATTAATGCACTTGTCTCTCTATGTTCGAGCTTAAGAAAGTTATTGTATCCAATTAGTTTTGTAACGCTGCACCTGCCTTCCCCCCCCCCCCCCAGCTTCCCGTCCCGTCTCCATTCCTCCCCCCAAACTGCAAACAGACGCTCCCATGTGCGAACCAACGCAAAATTGTTTCGCCTTTACAATGTGGTGCAACTTTTTATTTACCTAGGCTTCCTCATTGCAATACTAGGCCCAGATAGACATTCCATAAAAATTGTCATGTAAGAAGATCACAGATTTTCTAAAACAATGACCCAAAATCTCACATATTATGTCAAATATTTGAAATGTATTAGAAAATTCCCACTTTAATCTTTTTTTTCCCTAAAGGGGGGGGGGGAGGGGATGGGGAATGGGGGAGTTTTTGTTGTGTTCTATATTCGCACCAAATTTCATGGCAACTGTTTCAGAAACAAGAAAACATATCGCGCATTTGTACTGGAAAACCTCATTTTGAGAAAACGAGACGGATCTATTTATTTTATTTATTTTCTCACGGGAAGCTTTTGATCGAGCTTTCAGTCTCAAACATATTTGTTTCCCATACTAGAATCCCCCCCCCCCCTTTTTTTTTTCTCCCACCTCCACCCCCCTCCTCACGATGTCCATATCTTATTCAGCCTTTGTTCCTGACTCCGTCTCATATTTTCCCTCTATTTTTGCTCCCTCCAGGGCTTTCATCGAGTCGCTTCAGGGTCCTGCTGGAACACCTATTACGGCGGCCATGTTTTCGTCGGTCAAAAACATGTCTAGGACCCTTGCTATGACAGACAGTCCGGAAACTGTACTTTAACCCTAGAAGTGTCAAGGCGTCGAAGTGGTCAAGAACTGACCTTTCATTCTAGCCAGTCAAATTTTCCTTTATACAGCATACTGTGTAAAAATATGGCACGATGCAATATGATCTTAACCCTATATTATCAGCTCTAAATATAAGTATATTAATGTCACTACAGAAACACGAATGCTGGGACAACTTCCAGTTGACAGTTCTAGGGTTAAAACAGCAGAGATAGTGCACATTCCACTCTCATAAGGCTGCTGGAAGTTGGAATTGAGAAGAAAAAAAAAAAAACTTGATGAAAATTTTCGCCGAAGGCAAATTTCTCAGTGGGTCAGGCGGTGTCCATTTTTTGGCATGGGGGTTCCGGATACTGGTGAAGTAGATCATAATGAAGTATTTTATGTATCATTTGCTCGTAGCCAGCGAAATATTGGTAACTTAGAGCCCCGACTGAACCAACACCTTGTTTGTTTGTTTGTTCGTTCGTTCGTTTGTTTGTTTGTTTGTTTGTTTGGGATTAATGGCACATCAGCACGATCACGGCTATGTTGTGACAAACACAGTAAGACACGTTTACACGACAAAAAAAAAAAGAGGGGAAAGAGAGCAGGACAGAAAACAGGATCACCTAGAGAGAGAAGAGATGTCTCCCCTGGAATGTCGATGATGGCACTTCTTGGGAAGACATCCTCAATAGCGGGCTTTCACCGTCTGCAGGTGGAAGCAGAGACCCTACTTATATATCCCGCACCCCCCCCCCCCAGGGGAGAGAACCAGGGCCTGGTCAGAATAAGCCGGTCAACCTTTGAATATCTACTCTCCCACCACTTTAGTACCATAGGGACACATCAGCTCTTTTAATACCATTATTTACATACTACTACTGGACTTAAGACAATGGCAAGACATAAGCAAAAAGGAATTGGAAGATAATAGCTCAGATTTCATATTCGCTGCCAGAAAAGGCAAAGGATACCAAAATACAATACAAGATCGACACCATAGAGCAGCAGTATCTCGCCCAGCCGTGAGGTGTCAGCAGGAAGCAAATGACGGGCAAATGACCCTTGATTTATCTTGTCGGTGTCACGGCCCAATTTATAAGCCAACGAAATCTAAACTGCTAAAACTGCCTGTCAACAGACTGCACATTTTCTAAGCAGGGTAATGATGAAGAATGAAGTCCCTTCAATGAGCCACAATTTGAGTGTCTGTGACGTTCAGAAATGCTGATCACAATCTCTGCTCTCTTCCCACAAAACATCGTATATGCTGAAAATCAAATTTTATAAAAGAACCAGAAAACCGTTTAAATGTATTATTCAGAAATAACTATTCGTATACGAAAAGAGTTTAGAAAAAAAAAGCGTTATTTTTCAAGATATACTCGAGGGGCCAAGAGCAAAAGAAGATGCGTCTTGACATCGGAAATTTGAATCTGACAAAAATTGATTTGACTTAGATATGCGTATGCCACTTTCTTCCTCTTTTTCTTTTCTTCTTCTTCCTCTCTTTTTTGATAATGGGATAATCACAGGACAGAATAAGAAGCCGATTGCGCGACCTGTGCTTTGTCTGGAGTTTTGCACTCGGAAGGAAAATTGATTTCAGGACAGAGCGCCAGCTGTTTGAAGAAAACACATACATATATACACTCCAGCTCACTCATACATAGACACATAAATGAAGCTTTTGTTGTATGAAACACATGAAGCTAAGCAATTATTATTATTATTATTATTATTATTTAAGTTATCATAATGAAAAATGAAGATTTTCATGAGATAGTGAATTTCTCATTATTTTCAGTTACTCGTGTTTCAAGTAACAAGAGTTTAAAAAAAAGAAAGAAGTTTTTATTTCCTTACAATACAATGTATTTACCTCTTGTATTTTTACTCGGCAAATGGAAATAGCTTGGCTGACGATCAAAATGGCACAGTTCCCACTTATCTTTTGGGTATTCAAGTCATATGCAAACAATAGACATTATTATGGTTGATTTTGGGAGGACGAAGAAGTGGATTGCTAATATCAAAGGGGGGAGGGGAGGGAGGGGGGAGGGGAACGCAAATCCACGCCAAAAACTGACGTGACCTAAATCCACAGTCAGGGACGGATATGGAGGGAGTGACCTATCAAAACAAGCGTCTTTAGTAGTGGCACGGCGACCTCAAGAATGACAGGTCACATTAGCAGTAAGCCATAAAAAAAAAAAAAAAACATAAAACATAAAAAAAAACATGAAAAAAAAAACCCTCACCACCTCCATAACACAGCATGTGGCATTATAAAGAAGAAAGCCATGTATGGCTGTGATCTCGACAGGCCAATGACCCAGGTATGTTACTTATTTTTGTCAAACACAAGAGGTGTAACGTAAGCATTACAAACGAGGGGGAAAAGCACATTTTTTTTTTTTGTTGTTGTTGTTATTTGACACATGTGAATAAATAAAGATAACGAAAACATTTCCAGAATGAGCCAAAACCAGTTTGATCTCATGGTGAATTTTTCATCAGTTTCTGATGCACAAGTTTCAAAGAGAAAAAGAATTTTTTTTACAGTGCTTGTGTTACACCCGGTGTACTTGGCAAATGTCCCCAGCGGGGGCCCGGGGTTTATAAGTAGGTTCTCTGCTCCCACCTGCAGGCGGTGTAAGCCCGCTATTCGGTGTGGTGTCTCCCATAGAGTGCCATCCTCGACATTCCAGGGGAGACATCTCTTCTCTTTATCCTTGCTCCTGTCTTCTGTCCCGCTTTCTTTCCTCTCTGCTTCTTGACGTGTAAACGTATCTTACCATGTTTGACACAGAATTATAGCCGTAATCGTGCTGATGTGTCATTAAACCCCAACACAAACAAACAAACATACAACAAATCAGACTGACGGTCAAAATGGGCATTGTTATATGACTAAGCTGGCGAACAGCAAACAATCAAAGCAATGCATAATATTAGCATTAACCTGAACTGTGTACAAGGGTATGGTCGTGGCTTAGCGTAAATGGCAGCAAAGTTAATTTGGCCCTAAATCTTTAAATCTGTTGCTAAAGAGATCTAACCCCGTCTCATTAATCCTTTGATTGTTCGCCTTTAATCTATATGTACATCCAGATAAAATTGTAACCACTATATTACGGTGGTTGAAAGGCCCAAACTGAAATTAGTCTAGATAAAATTTGCAGTTTCGTGACTTATAGATCAAGGCACAGATTACACATACATTAAAAGTATATAGTCAAAGGGTTAACAGGTGAAACAAACTTATTGAAGAAATAGATACATTAATTTATAAGTATTGGTTCTAAAAGCAAAAACAAATCGCTAGATGAAGGTGTTCTGCATCTGCGTGTTTTTTACATTGAAAAAAAAAACAACGTTGTTAAGTATAAAAACTTGACAAAATCTTGTGACGAACGATATTTTGAATAATTCATGACAGTAATCTTATCTTCCTACTTCTTTTAATTTCACCCATGAAACGCCATGCTTTGTTCGTCAAAGAAAAACTTGCTAGGCGGCTTTGTTTTTGTTGTCGGTGGTCTTACTTCAAAATTCAAGAGTGCTAGCCCCAAGACACATAGGAGAACTATATCTTTCAAATTGTCATAAGTAGGAAAAAGGACAGAAGACCGACTTAATGTGGAGATTGATTGCCTTGGGTTTAAACAAGAATAATTACACATAAAGATAGTTAATAGGGTATGCTGGAAATGAAGGGACGGAAAATAACATAATAAGCAGAGACAGAGAGAAATAAAAACAAAAAGAGATGGAAAAATTGTAGAAGACAGATTGCTTTTTCTTTTTTTTTTTCTTTTAACTGAGATCGTGACTCTACTTGGTGCATTTAATCACTTTCGAAAGAATTTTCGTGATAACTTACACTGTGTCGGTAAAGTCTGGATACTTGAGAATAATAACCACCCGCAGGCGTTTAAAAAGGCGTATTCCTATCGTAACCCTCTAAACACCTGGTAGTGCCTGGCAATGTTTGTGAATTTTGCAAAGAAGATTGACTTTTACATCATAAGTGGTCAAATTGGCCAAAATCATATTGAACATCTTACGCAACAATATTCCAATTGAACCCCCATTTTACCTTTATCTGCAGACTTTTAAGACACCCTGTAAATATAAATATGCACAGATTTCCCTAATAATGTGCTAAAGTTACTAGTATTAGTTAACAAAAACCAGACAAAGAACATACACCGGAAGAAAATGAGAACTGATTTGTATTTTTATAAATTACATCTGCAGTGAGTGTTTCAATCCTTCTGGCGCCGGCGTTAGCTCTTACCCCAAGACAATACTGATCTGTCAGGTAACAAAGTGGACACCTGGGGCCGGTTGCATGACACCTTACTAAGTCCTAGTTGGTAACTAAATCCTTAGTTGACAACTTAAAGTTGCTCATTTAGTAGCTTGCTAAATTAACTGCGTTGCATATGACGTATTTTCCTTACCTGTCAACTACTTTAGAGGGCAAGATTTAGAGGTACTCCGACCAGCGCTAAATATTGTTAGTTGGTAACTATGTTCATTTAAAATGGCCGGCTTCATTCATGGCATGTTTTGGCAGGAATATCAAAGGCGTGAGCGTGTGTTTCGAGATCATTTCCTAGCTCTTGTACAAGCAGTAATATTTGGAAAAGAATAAAAAAGTGCATTGAAAATCTTGAAAGTTGGCAGCTGCAATGTCATTTTTCATTATCATCATTATCTTCAGCCACACCATAATATCATTCTCACCACCATCACCATCGCCGCCGCCGCCATTACCACCACCACTAATAACAACAATAATTAACAACACCACGAACAACAACAGCATCATCATTATCATGATCATCAACAACAGTAAGAACAACAACATCACAATCATCATGATCATCATCATTATCAGCAGCATCACATACACCACAAGATAAGGGTTTTTTGTCTCTCAAAAGAACCCCATAAGTAGGCTAAGCCTAAGTCTAGATCTAGATTCAACCATAACCCTTCAAGTAGATCTAAGTCTAGATCTTGATTCAACCCTAACCCTTCAAGTAAACCTAAGTCTAGATTTAGATTCAACCCCTACCCTAACTTGCTCCATTTATCTTTCACCTCTTGCACAGTCCTTTCCACTGTTGAAACTGCATTGACAGCAGCAGTTATTTCAGACAATGCTGCCTGGTTTGCCTTGTTCGTTACCGTAGTTTTTAACTTACTTTGTAAAAGTTCTTTTCGACTAGCAAACTCTTCGAAACGTAAGAGTTTCTGATGATGAGAAATTCATTTTGCGTGGATGCTTATTTTCAGCAGTGATATATTCAGCCATTTTTTACTTTGCTCATTGGGAAAAACATGGTTATGGTTTTTATCTGGCCCCCCAGAAAGTTGTGAAAAAAGTGGTCAAAAGTTGTGCTGGAAATCTGCAAAAGTTGCGCTAGAAAGTT
>JBCAUA010095155.1:0-10404 GCA_038406235.1 Peronia verruculata
CTCTCTCTCTCTCTCTCGCTCGCTCGCTCGCTCGCTCGCTCGCTCTTTCTCTTTCCTGAAGTTCAAACAAAAAGTTTTACGATCAACTCGAGTATGACACTCGACAAGACAATCGACATGACAATTTTTGCCTGCTTTGACACGACTTCCATGCCTATGTTAACAAAAATGAGTCCATAGACGACCCCACTTCTTCTCTCTGAGCGTATTTTCTCCTAATCGAAAGGTGACAGTGCATTCACATTCTTGAACCCGTTCAACGAGTCCCATTACTTATACCAATAGTGCTATATAATTCGTCCCAGCTTTACCCGCCAAATCTCTCAGGAACGGGCGCTCTTAGTAGAGCTTGTTTGTAGCAAAGTGTAGTATTAAACGACACAAGGCTTATAGAATGGTCTCAGTAAGAAGATCCGATAATGGCGGTGTTTCCAAATTCCATGTGGTATAAACTGGAACAAAGGAATGACCTAGGATAACCACAAACCACGTCATAGGACCACCCAGCAACAGACAATGAAATAGAGACACGACAGACTTAACATATTTTCGCCTTATTCGATGGCAACAGTGATTGGTTGACTGATCGACTGATTACTCAACTGATTGATTATCGGTAGATCGACTGATCGATTGACTGGTGGGTTGTATAATTGTTTGGTTGTTTGTTTGGCTGTTTGCATTGTCGGTCGATCGATTGGTCGTCGGTCGGTCAGTGGGTCGGTCGACCGGTCGGTTGGTTTTGCCATTAATATTGTGATATCATCTTATTTTTCTTCCGATATGTTCTTACTTACTGTCATCGCTGCTGTTTGGTATGAAATATCAAAATAATATGCGTAGTTAATGAGAGGAGAGAGGGGAAGAAAAAAGAAAAAGTCCCACGAACGGCACTTAAAAAAAAAAAAAAATCGATTGATTACGATTTGATCGTTCGGGCATGGGGATACTATCACCAATCTATTTTGAAAACCAGCGGTGCAAATAAAAGACCGTAAAATAAATATATTCAGGAAACAGAGTTGAAAGCTTGAAGTCAGTTTTCTGAATGTGAGTTTTGTGCTCATTTCCTGATTTCGATAGGATAATTTTAATCTTAAACAAGAACTTGATCAACACTGAGCATTCATGATCTATATTCGGCGTGGGATAATATTTATCTGCATTGCCTTAAATAAGAAACAAGAAGCAAGCTTTAATGGTAGGTTTGTTAATAATGAAACACAGATGTGGGAGAATAATTACCATTCCTGGACAATAACTGGCTGAGTGAGAATAATACAGTGTATAATAAATAAGTGGTTTATAGGTATCGTATTTCGACAGCGTGTCATTAAATAAGGGTCAGTGAAACTGGCATTATCTCATTACTTTCCATGGAGTTATTCTCTCTTTATCTTTCACTCTTTCCCCATCTCACATTTTTCTCCACTTGCTCTGATCCTCTCTTCCCATCGCTTTCCGCCTATGCCCCTCCCTCGCTCTCTCTTTCTCTCTCTCTCTCTCTCGGTTTCTGTTTGTCTCGTTCTGCCTTCTCTCGCCCCCTTCCTCCCGTCCCCCCCCCTCCTCCCCGGCTCCGTCTCTTCCCCTCCGTCTCTCTCTCTCTCTCTTTCTTTCACTCACTCGTGGCTCATACACCCTCATACATGCATACTTTGCTTATCAGTCCTATCAACACTGTTAATAAACTTGCACCCATAAACTTTTGCCGTGCCATTAGTAGATACGCTCCCTGCGGTCCAAACTAACGGCTCATCAGACAAAGCCTTAGGCCAATGCCAATCCGTCACGCATGATTAAACGTGCCACTGGTCGCCGGCTTTCAACTTACAGCTGACGCCAGAGTGTTTGCTCCACCGACCCAGGTCTCGCAATTTTCGCATGACCATTGGCCACAAATCACTGTTTGTTCATCGCTTAGATTTCTCACTTAATCGCTGTTATGTTGTTTGCCTTATTTTCCTAGTTTTTGTTGGTGCATTATGTGGACTATGTGCCTTTATAACTGTAATGACTAAATGAAGAATAGTCAATAAACTGAATATTCCAATACGATCTTTTCATAATCCAATGCGTTTTTGTAAACAACAATTTTAACTGGGCAGTTGGGGGGGGGGGGGAGAGGAAAGAGAGTGGAGAGTATACATTCGCCCATTTAACATTATACCATTTGAAAAAGAAAGTCTGATAAAAACCTCTTATACATGTAAGTGTAACCTCTTTTATTGATCGATCCTGCCAGGCTTAGTCGCTCAGTCTCGTAATGAAGTATGTGCTACAGCGTTCTTTTCGCAGTGTGTGTTTTGCTCGCGTGTATTTCTTTTGTCTCTGACCATAGAGGGCAGAATAGCTAGCAATTTTGCGTCTTAAATTATGCAATACACATATGTATCCTACTGCTGTCAATAATCTCCACGTTGGTAACCCATACACACATCCCACCTAAGTAAGCAGAATCGGAATTCGAGCAACATTAGTTACCTTTTGTTGCTGGCACCAAACATCACAATCATGCTACGGTTCCGAAATGCTGACGGCTAATAAAGTTGGTACATTTGACACTAATGGTCACTTTCACAGCACTGGCTCTAGGTACTTGTAAACCGTGATTCTATCGACCAATGGATCAATATATGACAGACTGCAACATTGTGGTAACAAGGTTCTGTCTGCTCCATGGAACTGAAGTGATGATTTGCATTAGCTGTTTCACCCGAATCCTTACAAAATATATAAATAGCTAACTTCCATTTCAATATTTTTTTAGAAATTAAGCTCGTGAATCAGTATTTATGCAGCTTTTTTTTTTTCCTTTTCAGGTCAAACCAGTTATAATGAATACGACACATTTTTGTTTTGAAACGTCATGCGACGCCAATTTATGTAATGACAAGAAAATTCTCAGCACTATAAATTTATGAAAGTAGTAACGAAGTTTCGTGACTAGTTCACTGACTCTGTAAGAGCTGGAATATCTAATACAAAGCAACAGTATCATCTCGAAGCAATGCCAATTTCATAATTGATACTTGTCAAGATTTTGTATGTCTTTTCAATATATTTTATATTTTCAAACGTACAATAACTGTGCACTGAAAAAAAGTCAGTTCCCTTGTGTTTTTTTATTAGTTTTTTTTTCCTCTGTATTAAGTTTCAACTGGGCTGTTCTTTATACATTACTTTAAGCTTAGAGTATACTAACAAGCAGAACCGTGCTATCCTGTGATGGAGCAAATCTTGCCAGGGTCTATTAACGTATATGTCCCAGCAGTAAACTGCCTGTCTTCAAGTGGTTGGTATGCCCTCCAACAGCCCCCTTTTGACACTCCTCCCTTTCCGATCTTGCCAAACCACCGCTCTGAATATCAATCGGTGATTGATTAGATGTAGATTGAGAAGAAATTCAGTTAGCGTTGGGTCATAATGGAAACAATGGGGCTATTCAAAGCGAAATCTAAATTTTACTCGCTGAACAAGACGAGGAAGCCTGACGTATACTGACGAATACATTTTCTATTTCGAAAAATTCGAAATCTAGCTTTCGACCTCTCTTTCAACATATTGCTAACAAAGAATATTTTCTGAAGACTGAAGTAATGTAATAGGATGTCGTTTTATGTACCAGTAAGGGAAAAAACATGAACACAACTTTGTGGGGAAATTATTAAACAACTATGATGAAACTTGCGTTGTATCAAAATAGCTTACAAGTCTCCTCCTGGATCGATTAATTTTGACACCTTGTTATAATTTGAAGTGACAAAAATCAGACTGAACATATGCAACTATGAAAGTGGCGTTGATCAGCCTTGAACAGAAGTGTCTATGCCTGTTTTCATTCTGAATTCTGCACACATTGCGTCCGCCCTATTATTAAATTGTCCTAACTTCAACAATTTTATGTTGTGGTTCGGTCAATTAAATTCTGGAGTGATAATTCGTTAAAACCGCCTGATATCCAGTTTTCTAGGTTTGAGTAACAGGATCCTCAGACAAAGATTTCACGTTTACTATTCTTCACGTAAGTGTTATAAATGATCATAATCATAATAACACAAAGAATTATTTCCTTGGCTGTAGGATAACCCCAGTAGGTTTTATTTTCTGACAAAAGAGCTTAAATTTCTTCCCTCCGACTACTAGAGAGAGTGTACTCAGGTGTTAACTCCCAGTCCTAATAAGTCCGTGTTCTGTGCTTAAACCGGTCAAAGTAGGATTCAGAGGAGAAACATACAGAAGGATGAATAATGAACACAGATCATGACAGACTTTAGCTTAGATGTTACACTAGAACTATTTTGATCTTAATCATAGACTAGTGTTCTACAATAGTGTTTTTAAGGGCAGTTTAGGTTAAAAGACAATTTTATAAAATGAGTATTTAGTTGTGTCTGTGTAGAATTTAGAAAGCAATCACATATAAAGTATGCTAAGAAAGCAGTTAATATGTAAGGGATAATATTGAGAAAATGCTAAAGCAAATCATTTCCTTGTTGGCACTTCTAAGGTCAGACCGATCACTGGGTGGTATTGTGATGAAAGAAGGTCCACTAACATCGATCTGGTTATACCCAAAATTTCAAGTAAGTGGACTCATGTGTCTTATAAGTTGTTATCCGTATACGATCACTGCAACAGTCAAGCTGTTTCAATTCAATGCAAAACACGCATTGCTAAATTAAATGTGACCGACAAGACAGACCGTTATATTCACATTACTTGTATTCATTTGCTGACTTGTAGGTCCCTGCTGATCGATACAGTACTAGTCCTTACACCAAAACAATATTAGAAGAGACTTTCACTTAAATGACAAGCATGATCAACGTTGCCTTATTATATTTAAGAGTCTTCGAGAAAAATGCGAGTAAAATCTTAAAACCCTTTGGTGAACAGTCTCTCTGAACCCACCAGATATATATTCCAATTCTTTAAAGTCAGTTCTTCCACCATCTGAAAACTTTTTCACTCATACTTCTTCAATAGTCCTCTTCTTATATCTCTGTATTTCATTCAGACCCCTAGTCTCTCACTCTTCTTTCTCTTCTTCATGTCCATTTCTCTTTTTTTCTCTTCTTTCCACTTCAATTCTTTCTTCCACGTTCTCTCTCTCTCTCTCTCCCCTCTCTCTCTCTCTCTCTCTCTCTCTCTCTCTCTCTCTCTTTTTCTCGTCTCCATTACAACTTTTTTTTCTGGTTCTCACACTTGTTAATTCATTCCTTCTCTCAACGTCTCTCCCCCCCCCTCCTCGTCTCTCTCTCTCTCTCTCTCTCTCTCTCTTTCTCTTTCTCCTTGGTTGTGTCCCACCCTCTCACAGACGAACATTTGCGAAACGCAATCTTTTCGTGTCGTGTCGTGCCACTATCTCGATCTGATTGATTCGGTTCGGCCGACTCGCTGCTAGACACTTGACACCAGACGTGTGATTTCATCGCTAGATCTACAAGTTTCACTCGTTCTTTTTGGTCTCTCTCTCTCTCTCTCTCTCTCTCTCTCTTTCTTTCTTTCTTTCTCATTCTTCCATCCGCCTTCTGCCCTTCCCATTCCAGCTCACATATTCTATTATTTTCTCCCACTCATACTCTAATTAATGTCCTGTAATAATCGTTCTCATCTTTCTCCTCCTCTCTCTAATTTCTCCACTGTTTCCTTTTCTTTTCTCTCTCTCTCTCCCTCTCCCTCTCTCTCTCTCTCTCTCTCTTTCTCTCTACTTTCTCTGTCATACATTCTCAGTGGTCATCCATATTTTATTTTTCCGACCACATTTGTTTCCGCATTCTAACATTCTTAAGTCTTTTCTTCTCCTCTCCCATTCCCCCACGCTCACCTTCCTCTGGCACTTTTCAATTTCCTCATTACTGCCTTTCCTTACAAGCCGCTCCTTCGTTTCTCAATCTACCCTCCTCACCTTAATCAAGTCTGGTCTCAGCCTAATCTCCACCTCACATCGACACCTATATGTATTTGGGCTGGCATGAGATCTCACCTCCACAAGCAGGTGTGCCATTAGCTTGGCCAGCAAATCGTTCTCTCATGTCTTACATACAATGTTCAGAAAGTTTCACAGACCCTGCTCCACATGTATTGATCATTGCATTGGTCTAGAAGAGGTGGCATGCTAGATTGTTAAACAGCTTACCTGTAGTGTGTAGCCCTTTGCTAACGGATAGTACATAATATTTTTCTTCAGTGTGGGACCAAAAAAATTCTCTTCATTTATTGCATAAGGAAAGACATCTGCCAGTTAAATGACGGATATTTGAATTTACAGGAATCTCAGCACATGCATTTCTTCGTGTATCTAGATCTTATATTTCACTGATCACTGGCGAGTATTTTTTTACGACTGCAATAAACTCGAAATTGAGGTACCGTAATGGTATATAACTATGTACGGTACACAGACATTTAATCATTTATTCTGCATCTCGCCACAATGGCATCCTTCATTTCTTTGATATTGAGAAAAGTGGTCAATATTCAGGCAAAGCTTGCATTCATTCAAGATGTACTAAACAGAAGGACAAGCCAAATACCTGTACCGTTCTCTTTTGATGCAATGTTAAAGCTAAACAAAGCTTGCGGCTAAAGATGTAAAAATCCTATCGCCTCTATCATCGGTTAAAAATGTCTGTACGTATCTCTCTCTCTCTCTCTCTCTCTCTCTCTCTCCACACAGACACACACACACACACACATATACACACACACACACACACACACAATCACACGCCCACACACATACATACACACACAATGGAACCATTAGGCCAGCACAAATTATACTTTGATGGCACCGGGCACAATGATGTGACTAATGCTATTTAGCAGTCACTAAAGGTTACCCACGGCAAGTTTACGACTACAATAAAGAACTTATAGGAGAGTCCATAGGCCGCTGGATCTCTCACTTTATCCTGTTTTTACGATCAATCAGTCCACTGTTCCCAAGCCGTATCACAGAAAATTTCTCGAAAAACGTTTCACTGATTAAATTTCAATTCTGCATACCTAATGACAGACAGAAAGACAAACAAATAAGCAGGGCATTTAGACCAATCGACAGAAAGATAGGTGAAGAGAAAGATAGCCATACTCAGCTTAGCTTTATATATACAAAATGATGCCACTTTAAGTGGTGCATGTTGTTTTACTGTTGTGTGAGAGAGAGAAGGTGGAGAGAAAGATCAAGGAATCTGATTAATTGCGAGCAAAAGCACTGACAACAAGCTTCAGTCATACGTATCACTGAGCACTCCACAGTATGGAAAGAATAGATAAAAATCACGACCGAACAAAGAAAAAAGCGAGGTGTATGTACCATTCTTCTGTTTTGTCTTCAGAAGATGAATAAAAAGGCAGCAGATGACGAAATGATACATTGTGCTTTATGGCAAGATTGGTTGGTGACGGGCATTTCGTGCAAATGACAGCATCAGTCACGGGACGCCAATCATAAGATGCCATTAGTGTCGGTTGAGCATCAAGATAACGGTGATCTTCATCTCTTTTTAGAAGACGTTGAAAACCCTCCCGTAAACAATAAGCAAGTCATTTGATAGATATTTTCTTCCGTGTACAGCAATACCCTAATTTCATTTTCATAATATGTTTACTTTGTTGCCCTGAAAAGGAGCAATTTGGTTCGAAAATTTGGCTCACATTTCGGCTTTCATTTCAACATCAAGATTAAGTTATTTATGTGTTATTTGCTTTTTTTTTTAATTGTCTAGTTAGTTGCTGGTTGGACAGTCTTTTTCTGTTTTATAAAATGATGGTGATAATGATCATAATAATGTGTTTTTGGCCCTGATGAGGGATTAATCGGGCTTGAAAATAATTGGAATTTTATAATTTACTAGAAGAGCACCCACGGCCTCCGTGGGAGATTTTTTAAAATACCAGAGGACAACCCACAGCCTCCGTCACCGTGGGAGATTTTTTTTTTTTTTTTTAAATATAGTCCCACGATCCAAAGTGTATGGTAAATCATGAGCACCTCGGTGTTGATATGCTGGCTGATTAAACTGAACATTACTCAGAGAAAACGTGTTTAAAACGCGTCATACTATCGAAAGTACAAATCCGATTAAGCACCCTCACGAGTTAATTATTCTATTACTATCGCCATTTTTCGAATAACGTCAAAGATAACAAGTTTTTTTTTTCCCAGGATTGTGTACATTCAAATAGAGATCCGTAATATGCAACAATGTTGTGTGCCAAATTTCAGATGGATCCGTCGAGCAGTTTTCAAGCCCATAAGCCAACTGTGGGGTTTTCTTGCAATTTTAAAATAAAGATAGCAGTGAGACTTCAAGAGTTCGCATCTCGATGTAGCTATTTTGGTTGATGAAACTGAATGTTACTCAAAGAAAACGTGTTTTTGAACCCGTCAAGCTATCGAAGGTACAATTTGGATCTAGCAGCCTTGCGAGTTTATTATTCACTTACTATCGTATTTTTAGAACAACGCCAAAGATAATAAGCTTTTTTTCGGGTTTATGTACATAGAAACGCAGATCCATATGCAACAATGTTGTGTGCCAAATCTCAGACGAATCCACTTAGCAGTTTTCGAGTCCATAAGCCTATTGTGGGTTTCCTTGCAATTTATTTTATAATATAGATTGATCCCCTCACATCTCCGAGTTTTCATTAAAATGATATATCAGTGACCGACTGAAGTCTTTGGGGTCTTTTAAGACATCGTAGTGAAATGATGACGATGTTGATTATTATAATACTGACAATAATAAGAAAAAGAAGAAAAGAAATAATAACAACAATGATACAACTTCACGTTCTGATGATCCTGCTTGTTTTTTGTTTTTTTTTCAGATTAAGGCCTGGTTGGCCACGTAAAATTTAGTGGCTCTTTGTTGTTGTTGTTTGGTTCTCTGTTTTGTTGTGGTTGATGTTGTTGTTGATATTGTTGTTTTGGTAAGGAGGGAGGGGATTCCTTTTCTTCTTCCTTTTTTTTTTTTTTTTAATTACTTTATCAGGCATGATCTGGGGGGTGGGGGTGGGAGAGGGTTTTTTTTTTTTTTTTTAATCTCTGAAGTAACTATTTATGCCCAGTGACTTTATATGAAACTATATATGTTGCCTCGGGCAGAATTGTTTTTAGCCCGCTGGTCACACTCTTGATGCAAATGGCTCATACATATTCAAGATGAAATCTGTATACCTAATAGTTCATGAGCCATTTTGACCGTCAACTAAATTATTTCCCTATGCTAAGTACAAGCGGTGTAAAACATGTACTGTAAAGACAAAGAAAAAAAATATATCGATTTTTCGCTAGTTATGTGAAACATAAATAGCATTTCCGATCTCCAGATTCGCTGCTATTAGACACATTATTTTTGCGTCTGATCACATCTCACATAATTTGCAAGTTGTCATTGTGTGTTCAGTTAATAATTTGTTAAATGCAGACAAAAAGAAATAAAATTTTATGACCAAACCTCAGATGAATGATGATATCTCCGTTTCAGATGTGATGAAACCGGTACCGGTAAACTGGATTTTCGAATTTAATATTTGAAGAGACATGTGTTACGATAACGGGGAGAAAATTATAATAATAATAATAATAGAGAGTATTTATATAACGCCTATCCCCGTAATAACAGGCTCTAAGCGCTTCACAATCTATTATTACCCCGACAGACCAAAAGAAGACACTCATAAACGTTCTCGGCTTCCTCGGAAGCATAAAAGGCGGCTGCTGCCTGTTAGGCGCTCAAATCCTTATCAGTCTAACAATATTAATCAGTCTATAGTCGGGTACCCATTCAAACCTGGGTGGAGTCAGGAAATGTGTTTAAATTGCCTTTCCCACGGACAAAATGTCGGGACCAGTCAGGATTCGAACCCGGAACTTCAGATCCCGAATCGACGGCCTAACATCTGATCTTGCTCCCCTCAAATAAATATGGCTGTGGGACCGAGATAACAGCCCTCAGAAGGTTGAGGACCTTACCAAGACCAGATCCAACAAATCAATTTATGCGTTGATAAAATCGCCAGATGACGTACAAGTAGAGTGTACGCTGCAAAGTTTTGTGGGCTATAATATACTATTATCAACAGTAAGCTGGTTATATGAGACAGGCCTGTATATAAGATATTGAATATAACTGCACTTGCCCAGGAGAGGCGGACTAGGGACCGGTTTTCAACTCTCGCCCTGCAAGTTTTTTCTGCATTCAGCCGGTGAATTCCCAGTGTTTAAAAGCGTTCCATGGACCTTACAATGATGGTTTAAAACTGTGCCTTTCACTAATCCCTGAGATAGTGGAGTTACATTGTTAATGCCTGGACAAATAGTCTGAAAGTCCGTAACCAATGTGTCCGCTGAGATAAGGAAAAAAAATGGGGGGGGGGGGTATGATTTTG
>JBCAUA010095166.1:0-10404 GCA_038406235.1 Peronia verruculata
TGATCATCTCCTGCCTGGCCTGGGTCATCATCAACGTGGCGTTTATTATGAGAATTTGGTTGTAGAGAGAAACGTCTCTCCCGGAAAAAAAGCAAAGTGAATTTTTCATGTAAAATATCAGCTTTCACCCATCGGCTTGTTGCATGCAAAGGCTCCAAATTCAAAATTTAAATAAAGGATCTAAATGGTAGGTTTTGTCCTGATTTAGTCTAATTTTAACCGCACAAGGGTAGGCAAACTGTGGCAACTTTATTGCTCCTCTTGATCTAGAACTATTACAAAGTTTAAATTAATGTGAATGAGGGGTGAAGGACATTTATCAACGTAGAGTCCTGGAGAAAGACAAATAATGATGACGAATGCTGTAAGTATTACTAATAACATTTATGTGAAAATAATAATTATTCAACTTCATAATACATACGAAATCTGTGGTCTCTTTCAAAAAACAATTTGTACGGCTTAACGAACTCTGTCTTTACTTTTTCATATATTTCTTGTAAAAAATAAGATCAAGACTCAATTTTATATTTCATTGTTGTTACAGGGTTAACAGTCCTATATTAATTATTTGTACCACGTTATAAAATATTTGGAATCTCGTTTTCTTCAACTATGACGAGGAATATGTTTTAGAATAGTTTTGATGTTCAACAGTGTCCAAGGCAACAGAAACAGGGTTGTTTTTTTTATTACCAGCCAGCATAAATGTTCTTGGAGTTTCTACATAAAGTAGAAGAAGAAAATAGATTACAGTGGATGCAGTGGTTTCGATCTATCTCAGACAAAACTAGACAGGATCATTTAAAGTGTGTTTATGTCCTATTCATTCAATCCACAAGTTGCAGATTTTGCACAGGGGAGCAGCAACTGAATTCTGTCCATTGAAATACCTTTTCAGTCTAATTGAATTTTATTGTGATTATCTGGAAAGTATTGGCCAAAATGAGCCAAATGAATCGTTTACCTTTCATTCAAAAATCAGATCTCAAACTGGGACAAGCACATTGGTTTTTAATTGTGTAATCAATTTAATTAAGCATGGAAACTGGTATACACATTTTGTATCTAAATGTTTATGTGTGTTATTTAACAGGAAAAATTAATGGTAAAGCACATTAAGCAAATAAGGGGACAAATTCTCATTTTTAAGACATATAAACCTTGTAAAGGTTGGATATTTTACTTAGTTATGAAATGAACCAAGCGGGGCCGACATGCCAGAATTGACGATATAAGCTTTTTTTTTTTTTTTCTCACTGTCAACTTTATTTGGGGTTATACGTGTACTTTTCAGTGCTAATATATTTTTTTTCAGTTTCCATGCAGCAGCTAATATCTCTTATCTGCTTCGGTCTGGGTTTTTTTTTTTTTTTTACTGTGATGTTTTATTTTACTGGCCTAGTAAAGATATAAATTCAGAAATTCCCTCGAAGAAGGTTTCTTTTTCTGTCGTGTTTAATGAAGTGTTCAGCCGAGTGAGATTAATAAGAAGAACAGCTCAGCCTTCAGTGCACATGGAAAGCAAATAAACAGAACACATAAATAACAATACACATATTATAATTCACGTCATACCCATTTGGTCAAGTGTTGAGTTACCTGTTAATACAGATGCTCGCTGGTGAAAATAAAGCACACATAAACAGATAGTTAGGAGGACCAAAATTTGCAAAATGTCATTTTCAAGAGGCAAAAATGGGTGCATCAATGTGTAAGCGAAGGAAGGATGAATGAACTAGTGAATGAAAGAAACAAGTGATGATGAAATGATGAGCACAGGAATGAATGAATGAATGAATTAATTAATTAATTAAATAATTAATTAATTAATTAATTAATTAATTGATGAACGAATGAATGAATGGATTGAAGAACGAGCGAGTATTGTGCCAATATGTCTACGTCTCTTGCAATTAGTCATGACGCTGTGAACAGAATATTTTCCAGGGTTTTTCTCTATTTTCCTCTCCCACTCAAGTGAAAAGAAGCGAATCTTAAATCCAGTGAGTATTTAGGGTAGCTCATAAACATCTGCCTCTTTTAGGCGGACATTCTGTAGGTCAGCTTTTTGAACAAAACATTCCTAGACTACATAAAGACGATGGCCTTATCTGCCGGGATTCTCCTTACAGTTTTCCGGCCTTTATATTGTCACTTGTGTTCTGCCTGGCTTTTTCCAAGAGCCGCCTTTCTACCAGTATCTCTGCCGCAAGAGGAGGGGGGCGTCCTGGAGGTAAAATGTTTTCTTATTAAATTTAGGTCACTTTAATCTTTTCCATCAAATTCAGGTTGTTCAAATTAGAGGGAAAAAAAATTAAAAAATCGACTTTTTCATACCGTTGCCATGGCAGTGTCGCCATGTTGGATTTTGGCGTCCTTAAATTGCCGGATTGTAAAAACTGTCTCCTCCACCAAATTTCAACGACACTTGATATAACTTGGTGAATATATTGTTTAATATAATATCTAAAAAATATCTAATTTTCAGTTGTTTCCATGCAATACAAAATTTTCTACAAATTTGTGAAAATGGCATATAGCGAAAATTCAAATTTCGACATTTTTTCAAACTAAAAACCCAATTTTCTCTAAAACGTACTGACCTAATTAAGTGCTTATGTGACTTTTAGGATTTTGTGGTGACAATGATGCATACCAAATTTGGTTTGAATCGGTTTCAAAAAAAAAAGGAGATAGCAAAAAAAAAAAAAACTATTAAAAAAAAAAAACGGGTTTTGAGAAAAACGCGTTTAAAGTTTTTTTGTTTGTTTTTGTTTTTATTGAAAACTTGACATGAAGAGTTTTCTGTTCGGCCTTCAGCCGCGAAACAGCCTTTTTTTACGTACTAGCCTTCTTTTCATGATGTCTGGGCCTCTTGTTGGCTGTCTAGGCGTATCTTTTATCGGATTTTCCTCCCTACACTCTTTATATGAGCCACTTTCGGGTTCTTGAGGGCCTCTGCGTGTCCCCCATATCATTTGTGAGAGCACACAAGAGTGTTTTGACCTTAACTATGACATATAGTCGACAACGGAGCTATTAGTAGCAGAAAGAAAGCAAAATTGCCCTATTTATAGGACGAGAAAAGTCATTTTAGAAGACTTATATTGATAATTTTGCCTGATCAGCAGTTTTTCTCGCGCTACAGTGGTCATCCAGTGTCCATCCCTGGCACTAGAACTAGTGATATTGCTAGAAGAGGTGATATTCAAGTGCTATTTGCATCTTTTGCCTATATATAATGAAATCGTGATGAACTACGGCCTCATTTAGCAGCCAGATGGAGCCAAATCCTGATTGACAATACGCTATGTCTACCGTTAAATGACCATTGGTCAAACACGTTAGAATTGACTTAGCAACTTTTTGATATCATTTATGAACGCAGAAAAGGCCGTACATAGAAGACAAAGGGAAAACAAAAGTGCAGAATCGCTTTTTAGGGGGCAAAATCCATATTTCAGGACGCCCCTCCCAACTAAAAAACATAGTGACATGTAAAATAACTATCCTGCACAGGTGTAAGGTATAATGTTTATAGTGCTACAGAAGTCAAGACTCTCAATTTTGATTTCTTCTCGGGTGTCCTCGGTTAGAGCCAAATTATGATAGTAGTGTGGCTTCTCTGGTGCAGGTTTTTGAGTATTGCTTCGCCTTATGATCATTATGAGCTGTGAATAAGTCGTTAATTAACGTAAAAAAATTCAAGATAATCGGAATGTTGTCAAAGAGCATACAGTTAGATGTTTCAGGGATATTATTGTCTTACTTCTGCAACAAGTAAAAATGACCTACACCTTGACATCATCAATAGGGAGTAGGTGCACATATTGCGAAGCTAAACGTGCTTCTCACGGCTCAAAGCTCAGATAGAATTTGGATGAAAAAAAAAAAATCCCCTGTTTCTTTACACTGCGGACTTCGCCTCGATGTTTGCTGGTGGAGCAAATAAATGACACCAATATTCAAAGTTACAAATAGGAAGGCAAGAGAACTATGTAGGATCAAAATTAAGTCCTTCATATCAGTGTCCTCCGATATTTGATTGCCTCCATGTTTTCTTATGGAATTTCTCCTTTGCTAAAGCCTGTGTTGACAGCGGAAATAAGAGGGCCGAGTTCATTTATCTTTCTCAAAAGAATATTATGTTCGTTGACTCATCCATTTCTCTGCTCAGAGACGTAAAACATTATGTCATCCAGAAAAGTGCTTTATAACCCTAGCACACACAAAGCTCACAGATTAGACATCGTTATATCAACACAGAACATTCACAACACTTACAGCACACTCAGATATGCACACAAAAACGCACTCACATCACACAAAAATACAAGAAAAGGACGCAATCATTGTTGTTTCTGCTGTTCTCTGTTTGTCTTGCTGTTTTGCTTAATGGAGAAAAGTGTTATCAGTGGTAGCAGCTATCTGGATTAACTACTGTCTGTTATCTCGTACACATATCAATAGAATTCTTGCTGTAGTAAAATTTAATGTGCTTTTGATACAGTGCTTTTACAAAGAAATTAAATGCTACTAAAAAAAAAAAAAATCATTAATCTGAGCAAAAGGTTGGAAACAAAAACAGAAATCAATAAAAACAACAAGGAGAGTAGCCTTTGATACCAGCGCAGTGGCTGCCTTCTGTCCCATTCACAGACTTTGCCTATCTGTGTCACTGGGTCATCAATTAGTAACTGTGTCCATAGTCATGACGCCGGCTCCTGAATTGTTTTTGTTTTTCTCTATCTGTTCCATTACCTGGTTTGTTAGGAATTGTTAGCCTACAGTTTTATTGATTATGCATGCCCGCGGACTTGACTAGAGAGTTAGAAGATCTCCACTGTTTTGTATCCAGCAATAGATAGGTTGTGCTACCGAGTTCTTTTGCACTGTACATTTTTACATAGCAACGTACAGACTCAAGGGCGACATTGCGGATGAAGTAATCGACTTTCTCTATTCCCTTCACAAATCATATCGTTGTAGTGAACACTTTGATGGCTTCATTCACATTGTGAGCTATAAATGTGATAGAGATATTCAGCTTCCTGGTTTCTACTGAGGAAGACATTATGATGTCAACAAATAATTAATAGGCAGATGTCTTAAGTGTGCAGTTGGCAAGAATGATAAATTAGGCACAATAGGATGATGAAGCAGTACTTTTCATGCAAAAAACTGAAAATATCAGATATTTTACGCCATCTATTTTCAGCTACCACGATCTAAATTTTCTAGAAGTGAAGATTCAAAGCAAGCTCACATCTGAACTTCAGCTCTCACAAATGCAATGATGTCGAATGTCACATGTAATGATAAAATAAAAGAGTGTGCCTTTTACCAAAAACTTTTTTACTTCACGCAGTATTTCTTCTGTTTATACTGCTCTAAAACGTCGAATAAAGTAGGTATTCTGCGGTTTTACTGAAATGCTCATGATCACCATGCAATAAACTTTCAAAGTAAGCCATTAAAAAAATTAGTATCATGTTGTTTGTATCTGTCTCTAATAATATGTTAACAACGAGCACATAGTACACGATGACGACTACGATGACGACGACAACTACAACAAGAACAAAACAACAAGAACAAAACAACAACAACAACAACAACAACAGCAACAACAACAACAACAACAACAACAACAACAACAACGACAACAAAAACAACAACAGAAAAACAACGAAAATAGCAAAAAATTAACAAAAGAAAATGTGAAAACAAACAAACAAACAAAGAACCTGGCTAGAATGTCAAATAAGACAAACTAAGCAATGAGGGTAAATAATGAAATATTATTGTTATACTCTTTGTTATCAGCGTTTCCATACAGATACTGTCAATGAAGTCGAATAAAAAAATAATTATTATCTTCTTCCAAAAGGTTAATAAAATGCAACTGCTCTAGATAATTTGAACTTTTCCAGTAAAGAGCCCACTTTCACCCTGCAACATCTAGTATTACTAATCAATGATAAATCATCAATCTTTGATTTTCTTAAAGTTTGCAGTCAGTAATGTTATTCATTATAGACCTGAAATATTTCATTTTGGAAATTGCTAATTTAAGAAAAAATTTAAAAACCAAATGATGATGTTGTTAAAAATAATTTTAAAAAAGGTGTGTGTATGGGGGGGGGGGGTGGGGGGAGTGACCCCAAATCATATACATATTCGATAGTTTTGATTTGAATACAACAAAATTAAATTAGGGAAAATCGGTACCAATCTTCTTTTTATCCTTTCGTTGCCATGGCAACAGTAATCTTGAATTTTGCCCTCTGAAATCTTCTGTTTCTCAAACCGAAAGAGTCAGTTATTTTTCAACAGAATAGTCTATAATAATTTGGACCAGATGCACATGCATTTCGAAATACACTAAATAATATATGTCCTCAGCTTACGCAGACCTTCGTTAATTTTAATGCATTGGACAACTGTAATAATAAAAGAAAAAAAAATGCATGTCACGCCTACAGATGTCTCAATTATTCATTTTGAACCCAAAGTTTGTACCAAAAAAATTAACAATACTCACATCATGTTAACCTATTAATCAGAACGCTTTTAGTGTACTACAATGCATTTTCTTTTTCAGAGATCCATCCAGCAAGTAATGAAGAGGGGCTCAGGATAAAGCGTCAAAAATTAGATTTCAAATTTTGGGAATGTGCTTTAATTGAAAGTCCACCAAAAGCACCAGAACGTTCTGTCTGATATGCAGGTCCATCTTTCCTGCTTAATTGTCCTGGGACATATTTCTCCAGGCTGCTGCCACAACGGTTTTACTTTATTAGCATGGCAACATCCACCAGCTTAGATTTTGCTTCCTTATGTTTCTTAAACCTATTTCTTCCCCAGTTTTAATGGGCTTACTTGAAAATTTACTCATTCACCTTCCACGTCAATATCCTTAAAATATTAAAAGCGAAGTTTGATTACTGTATATGTAATTAATATTACTATTATTATATTAGTAAAATTATTATCATTTCTTTTACTGTTATTATTATTTGCCTGGCGTTTTTAAAGCCGGTATGAAGAAAAGATTTCCCAACTTCACTCCAAACTCTCAGGTTTCTAAAAAAACAAGAAAGGGTAGCCAAATTCCCTCCGATAAAATCTTCTGTATTAGAGATGAAAATACATGTCAATTGCTCCAGAAAAAATAAGATTACATTTTCCCCGAAAAAACACATTTTCAGAAGAATATTGCGAGTTGATTTTAATCTATCTCATCTCAGATGCCCAGGCATTGTCCACCCTCAGGGATTGCTGAAGTAAGTATGTGCCTCATACAACCGTTGCCCGTAGCCAATGGAAAAATTAGTGATCTACCATTGCTTATTGACATCAAAGAAAACCAAGCCTGAATGTGATGTCCGTTCATAAATTATTATTGTTTGGATGACCATGATTCAAATATGTTTAATGTTTGCTACTTTTTTAAAATATATATATTCAGCAAAAGCAAAACTTTATGTCATAAAAAAAAAAAAAAAAAGAAGCTTATTTTCTTATTAAAAATTCTGATGTCCAAATCTTCATTAAACATACAGCAGTGTTGCAAACATGATCAGTCATAACCTTGTCCAGAGATATGCTGTGATGTGATCCTCAACTCAGCACTGTGGTAAAGTACCAGATAGTAGAGGTGATCCAAACCAAGATGGACAGGAGAAAGCCAAAACTGTTTGTCTGCTTGCTGATCAGCCCCCAGTTCTTTGCATATTCTTGTTTTTTACTCAAAGGTTTGTCAGGATCAAGTTCGCCCATTATTGGTGGACACGCCTGCACTGTGAGAGTTTTACTCGAAGCCTCCACTGTCCATTCTGAGAGTCTGGCGGGCTTGTCTCTAGCTTCTGTGTGCATGAAGTGTGTCTGAAGACATGAAGCCATGGAGTGAACACCAGGAGAAAATAGAGCTGTAGAAAGCGTTACTTGAAAACAACTACCCTGACTTTCCGACAGTACATTGTAGTTAAAAACTCCACGAGTCTCCATGGAATTCTATGTTTGCAACAAGATTATCAATTTGTTCTTTCTGATGAACTTCGAAACAGTTGTAACCTTTTCATATCTTTGATTTGTTAAAAAATGATTTTAAACAGTTCAGAGCATTAATATTCAACTCCTGTTCTTTTTGTTTTAAGTTTGAATGCACAATTATGATTGGGCAGGGATTAACCCGTAAAGCCCTTTACATTCAGGTGAAAATTGAGAACTAATGTGTGTCTGTGTGCCTGTGCCATGAGGTAGGCGGCCACTGGACGGGAGGAAAGCCAGTTTCCTCACGCCGCTCCCTGCATTTACAGGTGTTCTTGTAGTAAAATTACTTATGCTTCATAATTCAAAACATTTTCTTTCTTTGCTTTCATCCAGGGGAAGGAGGAAAACTACAGATTAAAAGTAAAATAATAGAGGTGGTAAACCCATTTTGACATTTTGGCCATTTTAAGTTGTTCCTATGGAGATCTGGCTATACAGACACATGGAGAGTTGACACTTTCCGCCACGCCCGACAGGATCACAACGACGGCTGCGATGGTCTTATCCCAAAAGACTGAAACGCCTAAAGAAACCAACTATCTTCTTGCCCCTTAATTTCATAACAAATAAAGAATTAAATAAACAAACAAATAATAAAAGGTACCAACTGGAAGTCTTTTTCGAACAATAATAATTTTAAAATCAATTCACTTGAAATTATTAGCTTATGTCAATATCAAAAATAAAAATTATTGGCTTAAGGTGTCATGTCAATATAAAGGTCTCTTTTTAATTAAAAAAGACGTCTAAAGGGAAGGCAGGGCATAGAGAGAGAGAGAGAGAGAGAGAGAGAGAAAGAAAGAGAGAGAGAGAGAGAGAAAACCCAACTGTCTTCTAGTTTTACTAAAAATTGTGGGTTGACATACCTGGTCCAGACGGTGCAGGGCCACCACAATGATGCTGACGATGACAGTGAAGGCCTCAAGATGGAGAAGAATCATCACATAGACAGTGGTCGCTGGCGCTGATCCTGTAGTGGCCGGCAAAGAACTGGTAACGGAGGTCATAAAGACGCCCTCTGCCAGAAACATTGTGGTGCCTGGATTAGAAGAATACAAAACAATTATGTAAGAAAGGACGCTAGTAAATGGGTCGAGGGTTCCGGGAAATGGCTGGGAGGAGCGGGGAAAGGGGGGGGGGAGGGTGACAGTTTCATTCCCGTAATATGTAATAGGTTAAAGTTTCTTGAATCAAGAATTAAGGATAGATCTGTATAAATTTTTTCACACACACCAATTTTCTGGATAATAAACTTGATCCATTTAGTATGTTATAGTGTAAAAAAGAAATTACTTATAAGAACTGTCAAATGTAACATTGCTCACAACTATTGGTTTCTAAAAAAAAAAAAAAGAAAAAAAAAAAAAAAACCACAGAGAAAATGTCGCATTACTATCAGGGCCGGACTGGCTCGAAAAAGCGGCCCGGGAGTTTGCCAATTTAACCGGCCCATCTGGGACATAGAAGTCCCTACCGTCCCACAGACCTACCGGCCCACCGGTCCACTGACGCACCGGCCCATCGGGAAACTCCCAAACTCCCGAGTAGCCAGTCCGACTCTGGTACCAAGAACGTTTCCATTAGAATAAGTCTTAACACAAACAGGGACGAGTGAACAGTCTTTTTGATTTGTCTGTTTTGTTTTGTTTTGGTTTCGTTTTAGTTCTAGTTTGTTTCTTGTCCCAGATAATATAGATGCGAATAGGTAGAAAATCTATTGTGCGATCTGCCTTGAGCTAGACGAAAAACGAAAATCAGACGAACTCCTGTACGAACTCCTGTACGAATTCGGTTCTGAGTCAGTTGTTGTTGTGTTTGATATTGACATGAATAGACAAAAGAAGGGGAGATTAAACAATAAAGTAAATAAATAGACAAATGAATATACAAATGGATACAGGAATAAACACATACACAGGTATATTAATTGAATAAGTAAGCAAAGAAAATTAACAAACACACAAGTATTTGAAAAATAGTTCTTTTTTTATCCAAAAGAAAAATACGTATTAAGAATTCTTGAGGTGAACTATAATGATTAGTCATCAACAGTGAGATTAGAAGATCGTGGTGTATAAATCTAGGTATAGAGAAAGAAGCTAGAATATGAATCCTCGTCTTGCAAAGGACATTTGAAGATGATCGCTGATATTATCTCATTCTGGAGTTTTGCATGCTTATGCTGAACGGTAAAGGTCCTTTCTTTTCTTTATATATACATAAATGAACAGACACATGCAGATGGACGGGCGGACGAACGGGGCGACGAATAGATAGATAGATAGATAGATAGATAGATAGATAGATAGATAGATAGATAGATGGATAGACAGACAGACAGACAGA
>JBCAUA010095177.1:0-10403 GCA_038406235.1 Peronia verruculata
ATCTATCTATCTATCTATCTATCTATCTATCTATCTATCTATCTATCTATCTATCTATCTATCTATCTATATTATAATTTTGCATTGTATCTTATCTTTTATCTTAGAGTTGGTAGTGGCTACTATTCAACATTAACTTAATAACATAACTAATGATTCGGAGGGCCAAACATAAGGCTGGTCTCTTCAAACGATGGTTGATAAGTCGAGTCTTATTATGTATTTTAAATGTTACTTTTTCTCACCAGCACTCATTCAACGCTTCGATTTTCTCTCATGCATCATTTTCTCTACCTTTATCGCTATCGTTTTATTTCTGTTGATAATCGGTCTGAATTTATGATACCAAAGAAAACAATAACAGAAGAGTTTCTTGGACAATAGTGAGATAAATCATGATTATATTCAAAACTACTACTTTCGGAAATTAAAAAGGCCAACGAATGAGATATCAAAGTTGTATCACAGACCAAAAAGGTAGACTTTGAAGCACTGGCTGTAGCTATAAAATCAATGTGAATTTTTTTTTTTTATCTTGACTTTTTTTCTTTTGATTAAAACAGTTAGGCGTTCTCTCTCCTCTCAGGTGATCAACTACCAAACTAATATCATCATCACCTGTGTCGTCGTTGGTTGCATCGTTCTTGGCCTTGTCATCGTCATAATCGTCTACACCGTCAAGCACTGGAGAGAGCGACGCCGAGTTGACAGTTTCGCCCTGAAGAAACAACTGTTCAATCAAAAGCGCGGCAGAATTCTCATCATCATCAGCTTCTTCCTGGGCTTAGGCAACCTGTATGTGCTCAGCACCACAGTTTTTCACGGTCTTCTTGCGTCATTCTTTTTATGTTAATCAAGTAATCAGTGCCATACTATTAATTCAAATCCTTTCGAGCCAGTCAGAAACATACTATTTGCTTTTCCCTTCTAATGTTAATCCTCACGGTTGCTTTGGGGTTGTTGTTTTTTTTTTCTGTTGCTTTTTTTTTTCAGACGTAAATGAAAACGGATTGTTGGCAGGTGCTTGTTAGACATGTACATCGAGAGACTGTTCTCTTTCATCAGCCTAATTATACGGCTCTCCCAGTCAATGACATAGGCAATGTGCAGCAATCACTAGAGATCTTTTTTTCTGATAAACTGTGTCAAATACTACATGTACCCCGTTTGGATCGATTATACTGGACCAAAGGAACAGTTTAGTTTATGATCAGGAAATCCCACGACATTTGAATCAGACAAAAATATTCTAAGCAGCATTCTAAATGTATATATTATGTATCAATCTTTTAAAAGTGAATTAAAATTCGTATGCATAATATATGTATAGTGACAGTCGTGATCGATATCGTCCAGTTTATCATTGTATTCACGTGTGTATCATCAACAAAATCTTGTGCACACGGATGGTCCATTATTATACTGTATTTCCAACAGAATCCTCTTCAGAGCTGAAAATTAATACGTCGTTAAAAATTGGAGACAGCCTTGTGATATCTGATATTTTGTTTAATGAGTCGAATTTGACCGTCATGTTCCAGGTATGTTAGGCTGATTTTTGCTTTGGATAGTAGTCATCCTGTTAATTTAACATAAACAACAATAATCATAAATATATTATCAGCTTTCCAGTTCCATCAGAGGTAGCATTTATAGTTATGGTTGTTTCCATCTGTTTCCACTTCATGACCTCTCAGAACGCTAGCGTTTTGCTGGAAACAGGAAGCAAACTATTCATTTCAAATTTGGTTTGTTTTATTTTTCATGTACACTTTTTAAACTGTGAATATGAACATAAAATAGATGATAACATAAAGCTCCACCAAAGGCAAGCTTTTCACAGATATTAAACGTATGCTCAGTCTTACATGTTTATCGTGGAGTCCAAGCTCATGCAATTAGAGATGAGCCAGAGATTTTCACGATGCCAGTTTTTAAAGTTGCTCTTTGATAGGAGTTTGTTGATGAAACTGCCAGTTCTGTCTCTGTTGCTGTCTGATACTACATTCTCTAAGCAGTGGCTCCCTATGTAAAGTACAACTCCCTACAAGTAAAGACAATTAATTATACCTGTCGTTTTGGATTATGTACTATAATGTTAGTTTTTACCAGGGCATACAGTCGTCCGTGGCCCAATGTATAAGTGATCAGACTGCTATTCCAATGTGCTCGGGTTCAAACCTGAGCCTTTTTTTCAGTAATAACAATTTAAAGTGCGTGTATTTGAAATAGTTTATATACACATCTGTATACTTTCTTTTCCGTTCCTTGTAACATATGTGGAGTGATCTGGATCTAGATCTAAACCTTATTCAGTGTTTCAAATATTAAAAGCCAAGCTTAATGACAAAACTAGACCATCATTTACTAATTAGTATATTTTTAGCTAAAAGTGTTTAAAGCTGCGCGCACATGCCTCCCACCCTCTCGAACATGACGCGGACTTAGAACGTCACGCGTACATTTCAATGACACTGGCTGAATAAGTCCGTCTAGACTTCGAGACTATATGGGCTTGTCCGGATAGCCATGGCCCTAATCATAGTGTAATTTCATGAAGGGCAACAAAATTCTTTGCCTTACATAATAATAAAGGGTACCCACAACTTAGCTGAATTCAAAGTAAAAACAACAGTAGAAACCGCTCAGTGTTTAGCTGTTTCAATATATATACTATGGTGTAATTATGTCATTGCCTTGCCGGAAAAACAGAAAAAAGCATTTAAAAACAAAAACTTGAAACAAAATTGACGATTAAGAAAAGAAAAAGGCCAAGAAAAACACACCACATACACATAAACACACTCACACACGTACATACACATACACAACACACTCGCTGCATACAAAAAAAAAAAACGCATTAATTGAGTATCTGTTGCAATTACGTGGTGAAGAAAGTCGAGTGAGGAATCTTTATATATACCAACCAATCGTTTGTTCCATTTGGACAGAGCGTTCCTCATGTGTTCTCTGATGGAAAGCTATACCACCAACGAAGGCATGAATTCTTTAGACGGCGACATTACAGGAGCTATGGACGGAGTCTCTGGCTACTTCAATAGCTCAGGAGAGGTGAGATATTGCTACATTTACAGACAAATGCGTCATCGTTATAACAACATTTCAGATGCGACACGATGAAACCAGGCCCTCATCAAATGCAGGTGACTCGAGAAATCACATGTATTTCAACAGTGAATGAAGTTTTAACGTTGTCATTTTTTCTTCACAAAACCCTTCTATATCAATCTAAAAGGGTTTTTCAGAGTTAAATTTGCTGAAATAAATTGAGTAAAAGCCCCAAAACTGTAATTTAGTGGCATGTCCCAACAAGGATAAAGAAGGATTAACAAAGTGATTGACCATTTTCTTACTAAATTCAGTTGGAAAAACAGGTCACCTCCATCGACCTTGATTGCCCATATCTCTACTTTTACTTAGGTAGAACAAACATTCTTTTACACACAGAAAGGGAAATGAATAATGTTCACAGTGATATCAAAAACTTCATAATTATGCTCAATATTTGACGAGCCCCTGATTTCATCGTGTCGCGTCTCATTCAATAATGTTTCTAGGTGAGAAATTTAATTTCTGTTATATGGAAGAAAATGAAGACTTCAAGTCAAGATCACTTAATTCAAACTGTAACAATTCTGGTAAGTCCTGATGGGGACACTTGGAGATTTGGGGAGGGCGCGGGAAAGGCAGCAAGAGATAATTTTGTTTGTCTTAAAATATAAAAGTACAACAGAGAGAGACCGTTCAAAATAGAGCTGAGAGTGTGAATGAAATAAAATAAAGTGAGGGCTATCATTTTCGTTATCTTAATTGTAATAATAATAATAATGATAATAAAAGAGAGTATTTATATAGCGCCTATCCCCGTAATTACAGGCTCTAAGCGCTTTACAATCTATTATTACGCCGACAGACCAAGGAAAACACTCATAAAAATTGTCAGCTTCCTGAGAAGCATACAAGGCGGCTACCTGTTAGGCTCTCAAATCCTTATCAATCTAACAATATCAATCATTGTCTATAGTCGGGTACCCATTTAAATCTGGGTGGCGTCAGAAAATGTGTGTAAATTGCCTTCCCCAAGGGACCTGTCAGGATTCGAACCCGGAACTTCAGATCCTGAATCCGACGGCCCAGCCGCTAGGCCACCGACACCATTGTATTATGGTTATGTTCAAATTATAATTATTCATCTTCAGGACATGATAGTTTAAAAAAATGGCATTATAAGGCGAGCTTTGTGTAGAATATCTTGTTATGAATTCTTCTTTTACTTCGTAGTTATTTAATGTAAAATATAATAAGCGAATCCGTAAGCAGATCGGCCCTCTAATGTTTCTAAGGTTAAAGGGTTGAGAGAAATGAATCATCGTCTTAGAAAATAATGTGTAACGTTTTATGAAGAAGAGCAAGTCATCATAACTGTTAATTTAAATGTTTGATAGAAATAAGACGTTTTTCTCGAAATTTTGTTGTTGTTATTGTTATTGTTGTTGTTTTGCCTTATTTTTCTATCTTCTCCAAACTTCCCAACATATTTCATCATATTTTTTCCTTCAAGTTATAAAACAAAAAGGTAGATTTTTTCTCTTCTATTTTTGAAGAAATAATAATAATAATAATGCCAACTTTGCACATTTTTGACATATGACATTAAAAAAAAAAAAAAAATAATTTAAAAAAAACTATCAAGAAAACCCAAATTCTCTCGGGTCACTTTATAGATATTAGATGTTAAAATGTCATGTTAAGTTTGAAACGATTATTTGGTGTGGTGGAAAACAGGGCAAGGCCCAAGATGACGGCCGTTTCAATGGCAACCAGGCACGCCTAGAAGTTTCCAAGGACATATTTCTGAGTCAGACAAGCATGCCAATTACACATGTGTCGCTTGCATTCAGTAAATGACCTAAGGTCAAAGGTAAAAAAAAAGTTTTCAAATTGCCATCCCCCTTCTCTCTTCCCTTTAGAAGTAGGGAGTCACAGAAGCATTTTCTCACATAGGTAGGCATTATAAATGAATATTTGACAGCACTGCTTCACTTCATAATTTAAAAAAAAGGAGTACATACTTTTTTCTTTCTTTCCTTTTTCTTTCTTTTTTCTTTTTTTCTTTCGTTCTCTTTTCCTTCAGCTCTTCTTTCTTCTTGTCCTTCTTTCTTTCTCTCTCTTTCATTCTTTCTGGACTTCCTCTCTACCTGTTTCCAGTCCTCACTGTCCATTCACTAATATCTTTTTTAAATTTATATGTATTTCCTGTTGACGTCTCGGCAGCAATGGAACTTCATGTCCAACGACACCAACATTTGGTCGTTGATCACCGTACTGCAAAGTGACGTTAATGGTAAGACTGGTATTTCACTATTTGTTCAAGTCGACATCCATGACTGCTTGTAATTGTTTTTGTTCTGTTTTGTTTTTGTTTTTGTTTTATTTTCTGTTGTTTGCTTTGTTTGTTTTGTTTTGTGTTTCATATGGTTAATTCTGTATTAATCTTGCTATTGACTTTTGTGATAAGATATGGGGAAAGTTTTGTGACAACACTGTTAATGTGCTAGAGAATTGATTTGTTATTAGTTCTGAAATAGATAACTTGAAAAGCTCTGTTGCATAGCTTCAACTACATCAGGGTTACTTCACGTAGATGCACTTGGAATACGTTTAAGTCGTAATCAAGGCGTCAGGACCACACTTGACACCCAAGAACAAGCCAAGAAGGGTTACTTTAAGTATCGCCAGTATGAAAGAAGTACTTGCTGGACAGAGAGTAAAAACCTCAAGAGATGGTCTCTGCTTGATTTATAACGAACAGGAAAGATTTGATGATAGGCTTACTCCAGCAATTTACGCAAAGCCATTTCACAAATTCACCCTTGTGGAAGAACACGAGATGAGAAGGATGTTAAGGTTCCTCGATTACTATTGATCAGGCAGTCACAACATCACTGGACGGATTGTGCAAGACACGATTCAAACAAAAGAATACATGCACGTACAATGAAAAGACTGTGACCCATCATTCATAGACAACTGTTACAAATTCCAAAGCAAGTTTTTAAGGGACTTTTATGGTCCTCGTTATTTCTATAATTTCTTTTCACTCTCTGGTTTCGTTAGAGTCGTTAATGCAATTGTAATGATAGCATGTATATATTATTTATAGTGAGCTTAAAAAAAAAATTGATAGTTTTTGTTTGTTTGTTTGTTTGTTTGTTTTTCACCAGTTCATGTCATCTATTTGAACTGTCAACTTCGTCCAAAGTTCATATCCACTATGATTATTCAGGAGCGATTTGACACTGAAAAAGCGACTTGGTCATTGCTATTTCAGACATCGGTTCTATCATCTGGCAGCCTGCGGTCCAGTCATACTCAGACAACCTCAGCTCGCCCTTTACAGCTACAGCTAATCTTGATGCAGGTGAAAATTCGTTGAAATCCTAGGACATCTAGAATATAATCATTAATTTTGTCAGTGTCGAGAAAAACAGGTACTTTTACGGTGTGATAGTCTTATCATCTGAAAACGTAATGAAAAATTCATGCCCACTTTACCCAATGATATTCAGCCTGTTTCATCATTCTTTGAGTTTGGGAAAGAAATTATGGCCTGATCAAACAGAATAGGTAGATGGATAGGATGTATCGATGGATGGATGAATGGATGGATGGGTGGATTAATGGACCAACAGACTGATGATTGAATGGATGGATAGATGAAAATAGATGAATGGATGGGTGGATGAATGGATGGATAGATAGATGACTGGGTGGATAAATGATTTATTGATGTAGAGATAATGCAGAATGGATGGATAAATTAACGGAGGGATCGACTAATATTACATTATATTGGTTGGATAGATGGGTGGATGGACGTTTTAGATGGGATGAGTATTGGATGAGCGAAAAAGAGCGAAAGATAGAGGGAGAGTGAGAGAAGACAGATATATATAGAGAGAGGGAGAAATCGAAGAAACAAACAAATCTGACCTTTTTTTTTCTACCATCTTACTCGCAGAGCTGGCCCAAGCTGTCAGTTACCTGACCGATATGCAGAACCAGATCGCAGCTATTATTAGTGGCAGCGGCACAGATTTGTCCACGGTCATGTCTCAGATCTACTATAACCTCAGCTTTGCTCGCAGCGACTTTACCTGCTTCGGCTGTGACGGCTCTTGTCCCAGCTGCTCCAATATCATAGTGGACGACATCTACTACAACATGGATTTCACAAGGGTAAGTCGTTTGCTGATGTTTTCTTTATGTTGATGTTATTGAGAAAAGGCCTCCTGTAAGACGGTTCTTGGAGCAAATAACAAAAGCCTCCTGGAAAAGAAACACACACAAACACACACACACATTAATGGCTTCTAGGGAGTTCTACTGGAATAGCAAAGGCAAAGTAAGGTTAATGTAATTTGTTATCATCAAATAATTATTGTCTGGGGTCAACGGAATTCTCTCGGAACCATTCACTTTATGGGACGAGCCTTAAGTAAAAAAGGTACTCATTAGGCTTCAAGGTCGTTCCGATGGACATGCTGTGGTCATCTTTAGAGTTTCAAATGTCGCTAGAAAGAGATGGTTGCAGCTCATTAATGATAGACGAAAAAAAAAAAAAAATACCACATCATTACTGTAACACATTTGCAGGCACATGTGTGACTACAGATTTGCACAGTAGAGCTACATGGATATTTATTTCTGTCAGGCATGGGAAGCCAACTGGACTGTCATCATAATGGAACAACAGATATTATGTTTATTCTGAGAACCTTAAATGTGCACGCCAGTGTGTGGGCATCTTTCAGCCTCGGAAGACCATGGAGTTGCGCTTTGGGCATTATTTCGGGGGACAGTGTCTGGTATGACTGGTCAGTCCGATGCGGGAGTGAATCTCTGTAGCAAAGCTGGAGTGTCCTCTCCAGATCGCAAAGCCGGGGTTTAGTAGTATGGAGGGCAAACCCTTACCCATTAATCGTCCAGATAACCTCCACCGGAAGGTTGAAAGACATATACTATAAGCGTTGCTGTTTACAGCTTCAGACTGCATTGGGGACTCCGACTCCGGATTGTTCCTCAGGGTTTTCTCCCGAAGCCTTTTCCGTGTGTGGATATGGCCGCAAGGCAGCAGAGGTTTGAAATCAGAGTTTCCTACTGTCTTCCCAGACTGATGAACCCCATTGGCCCAAAGCCCTGGTGATTTTCAGGTGCCAGGTTACTCGTCTACATCCCCCTCTCCTAGTGGTAGTAGCACTTCCGCGGGCTTAAATCACGAGCAGGCGGCTAGGAGCTGGACTTAGTTGACAAAGGCTGTTAGAGAGGTACCCTGTGAGGGGGCTTTTATAGATAATGGGAGCTTATCCCCATTCCCACCCCTCGGCTTTGACAATCTTGGAACCGCACGCCAGTATGTCTAACAATATTCTAACAATTGGGATGTGGTAGAGAGCGTATTACATAATGTTCACTAAACTGAGGTAAACGCTCCCAGTGTTGTAGGCACATGCGATAAAGAGCACACAAAAGTAATTGTGAATTATTTAATTGTATTACTTTACAATTTTAAAATCAAAATGCAAAATTGGTACCAGTTAAAACTGTAACAGATTGTTAAATTTACCCAGCCAGATCATAATTATATATATATATATTTTCTTCATTACCTTCATTACGACCCCATTTTCATTATATTTTTACTGCCTTGTTTTCTCATCAAAGGAGACAATATTGTATGAAAAAGAGAATTATTGAACGAACACTGATTTTTCAACCTCGATTCTTCATCGACTTACACCTTGAAATCAGAATATTCGTGTCGCACAAAATCCTTCTATTCACGCCATTCTGTTCCACGAAATCCTGTAGTCCAAATCAGTATGCTTCAGCAAATCCCTCGTGTAAACCCTCTAAAATTACCATTGTTTTCTCCTCAGCTCTCCAACATCTCCTCCAATTTGCAGTCTCTACAAACACTAATGGGGACAACCGTCGCCAATTCTCTGACCGAGGTAAGTGGTTGAGCCAGTCTCTAACTGTTTCTTCACAAACTGGGACAGGCGAAATCTGTGATCATGGAGATGGGGTGAAAATAAGGACGACAGGAACGAGATACTAAAATTGGGTGGGAGTGAATGAGGACAATGGGAGACAAAGAAAATGTCTGGGTACGAGAGTTCTTGTCAAGCAAAAATCAATTTCAAACATGTACAAAGACGAAACAATATATTAAAATATCAATGAATAAAGAAGGAATAAGAAAAAATACAAAAAATAAAGAAAGGTGGGGGGAGGAGGGGTGGGAGAAAAAAAAAACCTGGGGCTATGGGAAATTTCCAAAGGGCATGACAGAGAGTGAGTAAAGTGAAGAGTTTTAATTTTAAAAAGGAAAAAGAGGGAAAGCAAGATAGCTATCATTGATGGATAAAAGGCCGCGCAGAAGATATTGAGGAAGAGAAAAAAAGAGCCAGAGAAATTGAAAATAATGAGAGAAAGCGGGGACAAATCTGAACAAAAGGAAAGCATGCCGGTCTCGCTAATTGCATGTGAATGCTGAGGGAGTTCTGTGAATAGAGACATCTTGGGTTGATTGGAGTAGAAAAAGAAAACTGTTCAGGAAGTAATGGACGTGCTTGTAGTTGAAAGACATTGTGGCATTAGTGAGTGTGAAAAGCCGGATGGAGAGAATAAAATAGGAACAGAACACAGGTGATAATGGAATTCCAATAATTATTTTGAACGGTCTAGCTTTTGATATGATTATCCTGTGATGGTCAGTAACCTTTGAATTATGAAACGCAAAGTTTCAGGAGCCTTACAGATCGTTTAATCATTTTTATTTGATTCGAAAAATATAAAGCTCTCGCTCAGTCAGAAGATATCAAACAAACAAGACAGAACAGAAGCGTAAACCTGAAGATGAACCCTGCTTCGATTTTTTGTCACTATTTAATATAAGATGGCTAGTTATAACAATGCAAATTATGGAAACACGACTGTTTGGAGAAAAATTATTGATGGACTTTCGAGGGATCTTAATTTGTGCTATTATCTAACTTTTAACTTTCAAACAGATTAAAAACAAAAAGCGTCCATCTATCTACCAGTTCAAAAGATTATGACTGTTTACCTTAAGATGATGAAAGAAGATTCTCACAATAAATAGAGTTTGATGAAATGTGTGTGAAATGTTTTCAATGAAATGGAAGTTGTAAGAAAAACAAAATGCTAAGATTAACGACATATTCATAAACCGGTATTTATCAATAGAATGGGAGAATGCAGAGGCACATTATCATTCTCGTCTCTGTTTTGAAAATTTTTATTGAGTGGAGTTTGAGCTTGGGGGGGGGGGGGGGGGGGATTTCGTTTGAACT
>JBCAUA010095187.1:0-10403 GCA_038406235.1 Peronia verruculata
GGAAGTTATTTTTATAATGAGATTATGTCAAGTTTGCTAGCATGTGATGAGCCTGCGTTGAGCAACTATTACTAATCCTTTTCCTCTTCCCCCCATCTAAAATAGCTTACATGACCTGAACTTTACAGTTTGTGAACTGCAAGAGAATAGTCAGCTTGTGTTTTCCCAATCCTCAAAACATCAGAAGGAACAGCAGTGATGCGAGTTTTTGCTACAGTGCTGTTTATCCATGTTCAAGATTTGTTAGAACAGACCCAAGTAACAGTTCCAGATAAACCAGCAATGCTGTTTTATAAGTTATAAAAATTTGTTAATTTTTCTCCAAAAAGCTCTGACTAAGTCATTGAGCAGTTCAGTCCCGTAACACTCCTTGACTAAAGAAAAAAATATGTGTATATGCTTCAGTCCAGAAGATATTGCATGTATCTTATTGCTAACAGAATAACAATGTAAGAGAATGTATTTCCATATGTTATAGAAAAAAAAAAAAACATTTGGAAATGCCCAATACCCTATAACAATATCAAATTTGACATATGGATTACAAAATGGAAACTGTCCTGGTGGTGCCAAGGTCTTCTACATTATAACTCTGCTGTCCTGAAAATATCTAAGTGTTTTTTGTTTTTTTTTTGTTTGTTTGTTGTTGTTTTTTCCTCATAGTGCTTAATGTTGAAATTAAAGAGAAATGTTAGCTAAGAGTTACTTTTGGTACAGGAGCTAAGGCAATATACAATCTGATTTACACTTGCAAGATAAGACAAATTTGTTCACCGATTTCAAGATTTCCATAGGCAATGTAAACTAAAACAAAAATGCAAATGTTTGTCTGTTACATTTGATTGGGGTAATTTCTCAAATGTATTTAAAATAATATCCCAGACTTGGCACAAAAGATCTATCTCCTCTGTTATTTTTAGATTGCACATCTAATGTAGATTAATGTCATGGCTGGGAGATGAGGATGATTTATAGTATTCCAGAGTGTCTGATTTTTAAAAAAAAAAAAAAAATTATAAGTAGGTCTGAAATAATAATAGTAGCAGATTTACAGCAGGCAACAGTTTTTGAAGCACTTATTTTTTCAACGTGCCACTGCCCATTGAGGAAATAGCAATTGTACTGAGCTTACACACTTTCCTTTGAAAATTGACCATATCCTGATTATTGACGCTATGTTAGTTTTGACACTTAGTTGAATTTGGTACTTAAAACAGTATGTGGCTTTGAAAAGTTGCATTGCAGTTTTGTCAAAACAGGAGCAGCGACACTTACTAAGATAAATAAGCTTTTCAAGCTCAGCAGTTGCATGAGCTATCAGATAAGGATGCTGCTCAAGTTATCACAACATTATAGCTTTAGTGCAGCATGCATCCATTTGCCTTATCCTTTTTGCTGTAATCTAATTTTATGTTTACATCCCACTTCAATATGAATCAATATCCCTTGACCACCAACTTAAATGGTATTATGGAATAGTAAAGTATGTATATATGATAGTTGACACTCTTTACAGTAGTTGGCCTGATGAACTGAATTACTCATATGAACTTTTTTTTCTTGAATGAAACCTCAGGAAAGTTTTATGATTTATTTATAATTGCTGACGATCTTAGACTTGTACTGAATTTCCTCTGACCACTCTCAAACTCTTGCTTTTCGAAAATCAGAGAGTAAGTAGTTGATATTTAATATAATTATTTTTCTATGTATGAACCAACCCCTCTCAGTTGTAGCAAAGAAGCTGGAGAATGTTGAGTACTGTCTGTTACAGGGATTCATCGTACTTTATTGAGTGTAGTACATGAAAGAAGCTGTTAGGCTGTCAGCTCCTGCTCTGCTTAAGTCATGCTTATGATAGATGTGACAGCATGATTTTTTGCTCTGCAAAAAGTGCTCTACCGGGAGTTGCTTCAAAGTTTTGCTTGATTTCTTTTATATTCCTTTTTTTTTTTTAAATTAATTTAGTGGTAGTGTTGGATGATATTTGTGCTTTTCTGAATGGAGATTATTTTTGACCAGGCCTAATACTTCCTTTTGCTAGAGACACAGAGTATTGAACAAGCAGTCTACAGAGGGAAGAAAATCACTTTTGTGCAAATCCTTTATGCTGCTTGTTCAAGATCCAGTGATCTGGCAAAGGGAAGTAACAGGACTGGTAGAAAAAAAAAAAATCTCCATTCTTATGGTGCTAGAATGGTGGATCAGATCTTGATTGTGTACAGTCAAATCTCATCATAATTACAGAATAGCCATTGTATTCTATACACGACAAAGAAATTAACTAAATTAAATTTTCTGGTGGTCAGACCATAGCAGTCAAAGAATATTTTAACAGTTTTCTCTGAATGTGTTTTAATAAATCTCATATCCCTTTTCTGTTTGAGATTTTTAAAAATATGAAGTAAAGCAAAGGGTTCAAAATTTGCCTGTACTGTGTAGAAATCTGAGTGCAAGAGAAATTAGAACCTGAGAATATAGTTTTAGATCTCTATTATGTGAAAGGAATTTGCACTATAATTATCAAGCAGAGATGGGGAAGTGGAACTGGGTGTAGGAACCGAGATCTTATTAGGTTTGTGAATTTGAGTCACTTCCTTGCAACACTGCGATGTGTTGATATCTGAGTAGATGTTGAGTATAGATATCCAAGTATTCTTGTGTTGAAAGAGTTATTCATTCTTCCATCTGTCCATTGCCTCTATTCTAAGGAGACTATGTGCCAGTCAGTCTCCTTTTTGTTGTATTTATTATTCAGATGTCAAGTGCTACATCTTGAACGCCAAATGACATTTTTTTTTTTTTTTAAAAATCCATGAACAGCACAAAAATGTAACTGTTCTGTGATTTTTTCCTCAGCCATGTAAAAAGTGTAATCAGCTTTAGGCTGTAGGATGAAAGAATGTTTTCATTTTGCTGGTGGATGTAAGGGACAATAAGTACAGTCGTTCATCCAATATCCTGCAAGGTACAAAATTGGCTGTAATATCACATAGTACCTTTTGGTTTTGAAATCTGTGGGATCTTCAAAGAGCTTGAAGCAAGACGAAACAGTAAATATTTTAATTTTTTTTTTTTTTTTTTTTGTAAATCCATTAAATATTTCTGTTAAGGTGCTTCTTTAATTTTATTCGTATATATTATTTCTTAGTTGGGAAATAGAGTAATAATAAAAGGCAACAGTTTTTGAGGTATTGAAGGATAATTCACAAATTGCGATATTTTATGTGGGCCTGTCAGAAACAATGTTAGGGACAATATTATTACATTAAAGTTGCAGAGATAATTACAGGTGATAGATTAGAGAGTACTAAATAATGATATATTTACATAATGCATGCACAGACACATAATTTAATTAATATATTATAAAGTAATGTATTGTTATTATTATGAAAATGCACAGGGACATGAGAAAAGTAATTATATGACATAATACAGATTAACATATTTATAATTACAAGTACTCCATATCCACAGCTTATTAGATAAGCTGTGGGTATAATTAATTAGGATGAATTAATAAGAATAAATAAAGTATCTGTATTTTGGAATCAGTGATTGTTCATTGAAGATAATAACTTTATGGCACCTTCAGAAACATTGTCACTGATATCACTATACTTGTTATCATGGGATTTGGCTGTGCACAATGGGGTGACTTCCTTTTGTTATTATTTTGTGAAAAAAAAAAAAAGAAAAATGGTCTCTTGTCTTTAATTATTTTCTTCATCTCCTTTTCTTTTTTCTTCTGCTTCTGTTTTATTGTACGGCCACCAGACTGCGGTCTGAGGTATATGGTAGCCACGAAAATCTTGCTGACGATCTGGACACAATTGATGAAGGCCGGTAAGTGGAGTAGTCATAGTTGCTTTGCACTACCGACACTGTGTGGACTGAAGCTTTAAATTAGGCACCTGTCATGTTGACACACAGATCTGCCACTGGCAGGAAATGCTTATATAATACATATTAGTGAATTGACGGTGAAATTTTCACAACAAAATTCAATGATGATTGAGAGTTCTGAAAAAGAATTACAAAACTGAATTCTGGGGTGTCTAATGTAAGATGAAAGATTACTGGTGTTAAAGAATTGGACTGAATTTTTAAATTTTAGATATTTCAGTGCCTGACATGGAGAATATGCTTGGTTGTTGTGATCCTATTTAAATTAAGTGTGAGCTTCTTTGGGATTTCATCTTCAGCATACAATGTATTATGTTTCACGGCCAGTCAAAATGAGTCTTATGTCACTGGACTCAACAGATAAAATCAGTGTTGAACCTGATGACAGTGGTCTGATGTTGATTTTTTTTTATATTGCAGAAAGTTCTTATTTATCTCTGAATAAGAAAATATTGCTTTTTTTTTTGACAGATTATAGATACATAAGGATGTTGTGAAGGGGACATTTTAAATTTATGCACTAAACTGTTCACTTTTGGCAATTTTTTACCTGATTTTAGAAGGTGCTGAGGGGCCAGTGCCTATTTCCTCAGTTTGCAGTGTCTCTGGCTAGGGTTAAGTATCTCAACACTGTTTTCACCAGATAAAGGTGTATTAATTCTGGTTTTACATGAAAGTAATGACTCAGTTTGGTGGAAATTAATATGCCTCTCATTTTGACTGGCTGCAAGACATATATCTTTATAAATGGCTGTACTTGTTTCTGCTAATTGAGTGGTCTTAAGTTTTTACTAGCAACATACTATTTGAGTCCTTCATCAGAACCAAATACATTCTTATTCTGTGTGAAATTTTTAATGCAGTTTAAACTTTATTTTGCTTGTTTTATTTTGTTTCAAACATTTATAGAGAAAAAAAATAATGATAGTATCATCATTGTCATCGTCATCTGTCAAATAGTTCAGGTTTTGGACAAGATGTGTGGAATTCTTTACATTCCTAACAAATTCAATAGAAAGTTTTCAAAATAAGTATCAGAGAAACTGCATAAATGCACAACCGCTGTTGGAATCAGCAGTTAGTATGGTTTATTCAAGATGAAAGAAATTCAGTGTGTATTACATGTAATATATTGGCAGGTGTTTAGTATCCTTGTTTCAGTTTCAGTTTCCCAGTGTCTTGAAAGAAATGTTCCAAATGTACTGTCTGATATCACTTAGTTTGACACATCAGAATTTGACTTACTTGAGTGTATTTGTCTTCTCATTGGAAATAGGAAAATGGATAGCCACAGCTTCATCCATAGCTTTTTTTTTCTTCTTCTATTCTGAATATTGAGAATATGTCTACAAATACACACAGATCAAACAGTTTCCTGTGTTCCTGTGTGGTAGTAGTATGCATTTAAATATTTTTACCGAGTATCTTTGGAGGGGGGGAGGGGGGGGGGGTGGAAAAAAGTTATCAGAGGGTTAAAACAATTTAAAAGAAAAATATTATGCAAATGATTTTATGCCGCAGGTACTGCTATGCAAAGCAATATCTCCCGTCAGTATGGGTTTTCTCATGGTTTAGACCCCCGTCTTAGATTACTCATGATTGTGACTCTCAGAAAGCATGCACATTTTATTGTGTATCATCATCTTTGCTCTTGAAAAAAGATGTGTATGTTTATTAACTATTTACATCCAGTGGCCACTGATTCACTTGAATCTGTCCAGTTCTGGTTGGTAAACAGATAGTTGGCAATGGTCAGTCCAGTGACATATTTTCAGATACAGTTTGTATATGTCAGTTAAACAGTCGCAAAAATGCGATTTTACTGCCTTTGAAAAAGAGATGATGGCGTTTTATTGTTTTTTTTGTTGGACCTCAGGGCAGATTTAATCTGAGATACAAAATGCTTGTAGTCAGTAACAGATACATAGTGACTTAGCCAGTACTCAATATTGCTTCACAGTGAGTAATTTTGAACGTGCTGCACTGAAGATAGCTTTCAGATTAAAAATCTCATGCAAATCTTTCCTCACTATGTCCTTTTTAGAATACTTTTAAACCACATTATCTTACGACTGTTTACTACCGCGGAACAATGTGTCAGATTTCACAAGACCTCCATCTTCAGAACGAACATTAAAATTCAATAAGATTTTTTTTTTCAGTACCCTACAGGATTATTTGGCATTTTGTACTAGATTTATATCATAGGCAATTTATTCACTGATTTGGCTCTCCGTTTTCTCTCCTCACATTATACTTTGCTATTTCTGTTCTGTAGAGTTTTTAGTTCAATGGACTTCATATTATTTTATGAGAATGGAGTCTATATGGTCTTTAAAAACAGAATATTCGTTATGCTATACTCAATTTCTTCAGCAAATTTTTTTTTTTTTTTTGTCCTTAGTTTGTTTTACCTGCATCAAAGTGAAATTGAGCCTTTATGTTTAGAGCTATCGCTTGTGTATTGTTTGCTCATTTGGAATCATGATGTGGACCTCTTAGTACTTTGCATTCAAATTGACAATTTTTACCTGTCTGTCTCGGTAGTTAGGAGCTGGCTTGAATCTGTTGGATCACTCTATATTGGATCGTTTTCTGTTCTCTATTCTGTTTTCTGTTGTGGTTTATATTGTCAGCATGGCATAGTTTGGGGAGAGGAGGGGGAGGGGAGTGGCAAGATGGAGAAGTTGGATAGAGAAGGATACAATGTATATACTATGGATATGAAACAAACCATAAGTCTTTTTGCACTTTATAGATTCGATCAGTATATAATTACCGAATTGTTCTTGATCCTGCTCTTGGAGTTCGTTTAGCACAAATGCCTTTAGCTGTTTTCTCTACTATTTTTTTCCCTCTAGCAATGTTTGTTCATCAGAGTTTTGTTTTCTGTCAAAAGTGATGTTTGTCTGAGTCCTAGTTATCTTCAGTTACTGTAAACCTATCCTTTCTTTTACAGCAGAAAATAATTTAAAAAAAAAAAAAATGAGTCACTGTGGAGTTAATATGTTATATTTGAGACTTGCTTCATGATTTTTGCACACTTGTGGCACAAATAAAAGAACATGGAAAATATTCAAAAACTGTTGAAAGAAAGGGGTGTTTGCCCTAAATCTGGCTTTCATTGCTCTGTTCTGACAATTCACACTGACACTTTGTGATATTTGTTGCCATATTTATCCTATCAGTCACTTAACGTCCTGGCCAATTGTTTTATTTATTTATTTATTTTTTTTTTTAACTGCTGTTTTGGGGGGGGGGGTTTCAGTGTTGTGTTTACTTTTTCTTATCTGCTTTACACAATTGATTATTTGTATTATCCTTATTATCATCACAATTATCATCATATCAAAAAAATTAAATCATTACTCATATTTTAATTTATTTTTTTTTTTTTAAAGCCACAAATTTGAAGAGTTAATTTCCAGTTTGTTTAACCTGGTGAAAAAAAAAGATGATCACCGTCATATTATTATTATTTGCTTACTTTTTCGTGTTTTGTTTTTGTTTTATTTTGTTTCGTTTGTTTTACATTGTCTTTTATTACTTCTCTTTCTCAGTAAATTCAATGGCATTGTTGTTGCTTTTTTGCATCTATATTGTCTGCTTCCGCTTGTTTTCTTTCTTTTTTTTTTTTTTTAAGGCAATATTTTTAGTTTTTTTCTTTCTCTTTTCTTTTCTTTCTTTTGTTTCAGCAACAACTTCATTATCCCCATGACAATGTGAGCATGCTTTGCTGTCTGTTACTTTCTGCACTTCTTTGATGGTTTTCATTTTTTTTTTTTTTTTCCTTAGAAAACATTTTAGAGAAGAGTCTATATATATAATTGTTTCCAGCACTCATTGCATAGGATTGTTCTGTGATTAGTGATGTCACTTCTATATTTAGAGTGCACACGATTTGTCATAGTATTTTTTAGTCAGGGTTAGCATTTGTTAACAGATGAACCTAAGTAAGTACGTAAGTAAATAAATAGATAAATAAACAAATAAATAACTAGAGGGGGAATTAGAGCGACTGCTTAGAATTAAGGTAGAATTAATAAAGATTGAAATAGGAAATTATATATAAATTGGTAGTAATCTACTGATGAAAGGGAGGGGCCATGGGAGTTTAAAGTAATTTTTTTTGACAGAATAATGAGAAGAGTAGATTATAGATTTTACTCGAATCTTCTCTGTAAATGTTGCCTGTCAGCTTTTAAAAACTCATTGGTCTATGGAAGATACTGGTATTCTAAGAAACTAATAGTAATAGCACTAGTGTTGAAGTTTGTTGATCTCTCTAAAGAGTAATGGTTATATAGAATATCAGTTGCCTTAACTAGAATGTAATGATTATGGAGGAAACCATTACTCTCACTGGACAAGTACTGATTATATAGATTCTTAATAGTCTCACTGGACAAGTAATGATTATGTAATGAACCAATAGCCTCACAAGGAAATAGATATAGTGATTATGTGCCCTACAAGTACCATCACCATACAAATCATGATAATGCAGGATACCAGTACTATTTGCTGGAGAGTAATTGTAAAGGAGATCAGTAGCTAAATAAGAATACCAGATAGCTTTATAAGATGATACTGATTCTAGGGAATATCAGTAGTCTCGCTTATCAGCAAATAATGGTTATGTAAGATATTAGAAGCCTCACTGAATTAGAAAGTAATTAGTGTGTAAGATACCATTCCAGTAGGCTCCATGAATTAAATGGTAAGGATTATATAGAATACCAGTAGTAATTTCACTCAAAGTAATAATTGTGTGGAATGCTAGAAGTCTCATAAGGAAGTAATGAGATATATAGATACTAGAAGCCTCACCAAACGTTAGTATAGGTAATGGTTATATAGGATACCAACAGCGTCACGAAAGGGTAATGATTTTGTGGGATACAACACTAGTAAGTAGTGATCATATAGGGTATAAGTAGCGTCATTAAACTAAAAGAAGGTAATGATTATGTAGGATACTAAAAATAATAGGGGCTCCCACTTTCATTTGTTGTATTTCTGTAAATGTTATAAGAAGTGACAGAGCATGAAAGTGACAGAGAGAAAGACAAGGAGTGAGATTTTGGAACCATAAGGTAATGTGTATTTGGGTACCAGACATATCCTAACAGGTTTTCACACCTATTTCATTCTCTTAATTCGTGATCTTAAAGGGTGAAATCTATGGCGGTGATTGGGATAAAGTAACGCCCTTTATTATTGTTTTGTTTATATTTTTAACCCTTTGATTTGTTAGCTTTTTTTTATTGTATATATATAAACGCGGTCTTTCCAATTCATCCCCTTAACTTTTCTAGACATGACGTTTTTTTGTTTTTGTTTTTTGTTTTTTTTTGTATGATGCCATGAAATCTAACAGTGGGATATTGCATGGAGTTGATTGACAAGACTCTCACAAGCCACGTACGCATTTAACCAGGGGACAATTAGGTTTCCATCGTTTTGCTTCATTTCAGTGAAGAATAATCATTAATTTATAGATTTCAGCTAGTCTGAGTAATTTTGAATCTTAATTTGGATTAGATCTTTAAATAGAAAGAAAGGTCTAGCAAGAAAATACATGTACCTTATTAGGGAGACAGTAACAGTTACTGTGAATGGCAGTAAACCTGATACTAACATTTGATCTTCGTTGTTATCTTTTCTTGTTGTCTTTGAACTAAATAAGTCATAGAATTGATTGTGGGATTTCGAAAGAACACTTTAGATTGAACGAAGAATGTACATGAAGGTACACATTTCCACCTTCATAATATCAGATACAGGGGATTGTAAATAACTGATGTCAAGGCCAAGGGACTTTGTTTTCTTCTCTTTTTTTTTCATTTTAATCTCCTCCCCCTAAATGTATAAACAGTAATAATGTTATTCATAAATATAGTAATTTGTGATAAGAAGACAAACGGAAGCTATTGCATAGGGGTGAGGGGGGGGGGGGGGCTGAGCTGGAGCTGGATCTAGTTCTAGTTTTAAGAAAAGAACGAAAGAGCTGTATGTAGCCCTTTTGAAATTGATGGTCGATAACTAGGCCAATGTATTTGCACTGTCGTTGCCATTTCAAAGTGCTATTGTCGTGCCTGAACGGCACGAATCATTACCAAATGTGATGACAGAAAACAGAGGCAAATCTACTTTCAGTATAAAAGTAATGCATTTCTACTTCGTTGAATATTATCATCTATGTATTCTGAAATCAGTTGTATGTTTTCTTGAGTATTTAACTTTGCGAGTGCCAGTAAAAGCTTCACGAGTGTCTGGGTTTCCATGATGACGATATATAGACTGACAGTTTAGGCTACAAGGTAGTAAATAGATAGGAGACAGATAGACAGATAATAGACAGACAGACAGATAGATAGATATATAAATGATGGATGAGTGGGTATGTGGATGGGTTGTAGATAGATAGATAGATAGATAGATAGATAGATAGATAGATAGATAGATAGATAGATAGATAGACAGACAGACAG
>JBCAUA010095231.1:0-10401 GCA_038406235.1 Peronia verruculata
ACTTCTATGTCTCTTGTTGGCGTTTCTTGGCATATTTTTTCTCGAATTTTGCTTCCTCCCCCCTCCTCCATCATTATAAGGGCCCCATAGAGTCACTTCTGGTCTCTTGAAGGCCTCTATGTACCCCCCATATCTTTTTTTTTTTTTTTTTCCAAACCAAGAGTGTTTTGACCTTTACTGTGATATATAGTCCACAACTGAACCCTGAAGTAGCAGGTCATAATCAAGTGTTTTATGCACCTTTGCTTTTCTAAACTCAAACAGTGATGATCTATGACTGCATGTAGGTGGAGCCAAATCCTGGTAAACAGTAAGCTAGGTCTGCTATTGAATGATCAGGTGTCAAACACATTAGAATGGGGCAAAATCCATATTTCAGAATCCCCCCCCCCCCTCCCCCCATCATCCATACAAAAAATTATTTGTTGAATAAATGATGAATAGGTTAATACAATACATGTATATCTGCTCTTAATGGACAGCGAGAGTGTTATACCTGTGTGTATGGGAATAAACAATGTTGTGAGGATGAGAATAACATTCTGAATACATGGCCATAACAATGTACATAAAAAGTTGTTGAACTAACAGAAAAATAAACAATATTCTGAAACTATGAGACATTCTTTTCTTGTTATCAATACATGTTTGATTCTTTTGTTTGTGAGGTTTGTTCATTTGGTCATGTATGTTTTAATTTATAATTGGAATATATTATGTGCATAGATTCCATAAAAACAGTGTTTTTTAATAACCAAGGTTATTATTGATGTGATGCTACTTCAGCCTAAATCTCTGAAAACTGTTTTCACTGTTTAGCTTAGTAATGTGTCCAGGGAGAGGTAATAAATACCAGTAGCACAACCAATCCAAAGATTAACAGGAAGTAGACCAATTTAGATCCTTCAATAATATCAGTTTTATTTTCACAGAAATGAATAGATCCCTTTTTTTTTTTCCTCAGGTCATGGTAAAAGTTTGAATTAAATAACTATTAATTGGCAGGCTATATGTGTATACATGTACATGAAGAAGAAAACAATTTTAAAAAAAATTTTTTTTTTAATTGTTTGTTAACCCATGTCCATGAATATATTTAAAACATGTATAATCATTAATACAATATTTGCTGTCACACATTCTATGGCATGTTCTCTGAACTGTCATGTGAATCTTTCTTCTTTCTCACACATACATAATACATAGACAAATTGTTTATAAAAAGTAATAAAACTTTCGAGTTCAGGTTTAATATGAAAATGTACATGGATTTCTAAAAATCAGGCATGTGCACATGCAAGAAGAAAAAAAAAGATGATTTGAACACTATGATCAAAACATTTGAACATAAACTAGATTTTAGAATTAAAATATCAATATCAGGCTTTTGCAATTTTCAGACAGTGTGACCTCATTTGGATAAAAATACTGGTTGGAGCCCAAAACATTTGTTTTATGCTCTAAACACTGCTATAAGACTATTGAAAAGCTATGAAAATTCATTTGTAATTTTCTCCAAATGTTGTTTTTTTTTTCTTTCACTTTTTCTCTATGGCTTTTTTTTATTTCTGAGTCAACTAACTTCAAATTTTAAATGTACATGTAGGCTATTTCAAAAAATTATGACAAACATTTTGTATGGCATATCACCAAAAAAAAGATAGATATTATTGTCTATATAGTGGAAATATTATTACTGTACCATATTCCAAATGAATACATTGAATCAGAATAACCCAGATGGTGGCAATGTCATGGCAACCAAATACAAAATAAATTACATATTTTTCACACTTATCCTCTAATCTGAGCATGCTGAATCTGAGGTTGAAGCCTAAAAAGTACTCAGTTCAAGCATTAAAAAAAAAAAGTCACTCTCAGGAACCACATCCTTCCAAGATGAGGATGAGAACATTGTCTCAAAAACAGAGAAGCATAACTCTGTACCTAGCATCAGCAAATCGTAAGTGATATTATATTTAACAGCTGGATGGCAGAAAAAAACAAAAACAATTGAAACTAAAAAAATATTTGGGTATCTAAGCACACCATTTGTGAATTGGAAGCTGGAAATTGGTCCACTTCTTGCATTGCTCATCAATTGTCATAAAACGCTTATTTAGTTTTCATTTGGAAACAAATGTGGTTGGAAATCTGGGAAGAATTATCTAATGCTGCCAAGTCAGACTCATACCTATAAAATATCCACATTCTGATAACATCACAAATTTGGGCTTTAAAGCCACTCTCGTAAGCTATTTGTTTTGTTGACATAGACATCCTTGAGTTGTGTGCACATTATTTTTAATTCCCATTGTATTCTTAATGATGATAATCATAATTATTACAATTTAAGTAATACTCATCCATCCAAACCAGACAAATGCCAGTTTTTCATTTCACTTTCTTATGCCTCACAACATATAACCTATTATTATATAACCATTTGGTGGAAGAGGCATATTCACCAACATTGTCTCCAGCCACACCGTGGCAAGGCTGTGGACAGACGATCCATCCATTTGACCCAGGAGCGCAAAATGTTATCGAGCTTGTGCTGATTTCTTGCTTCTTGGAAACTGGAGAATGCCATTTTTAACAAGCTGAACTCAGGTAAGGCCCTCAGAACTCAGACTTATTTATTCAGATAACTACACTTTTCAGCTGGTGCTATAATCTGCCGCCTCTAACTATCACTGCATCAGGTTCTCCACTCTCAGCATCTGAAGTGAATCAAAAACAGAAAATATCACCTAAAATGAAGAACTAAAAAAAAAATGTTTATATTATTTTATGAGAAAATATTCAAGTCTATAATGTGCATTTTTCTGCTGCCACAATTCATTTTTAGAATGTATTAATAGGTTCCTTAACAATAAAATGAAAAAAAAATACAAAAAAGGATGGAAAATCAAATATTAAGATCTAAGGGGGAGTGCAGGTCCTGAAAATGAGGTTTTGGGATCATAATATCAAAATTGGGATTTTGCAATTCTTCGAATTCTGATATGAGGGAAAAAATTGATTGGAGCCAGAAACATCTGCTGTATGCTCCAAAACAGCAAAACATTGCATTGTCAGAGGACAATATGGAAAAATCATGAAAATTCACCTGGGATTTTCTCAAAAAAAAATACATTTTTATTACTTTTTTCCCTGAGGCTTTTATATTTCTGAACCAACTGACTTCAAATTTTGCATATACACTCTAAAACTGTTAAACAAAATTTGCGGGTAACAGGAAATCATTTTGTTCTATCACTATTTTGTTATATCCGAAGAGGCATAAGTTTGGATCGATCAAGTTCTACAATCTATTAATCAAGGGGTATTAAGTAAAAGTTGCAAGCTATATTAAAGGCTCCATGGTGAAATTCATCTATCAGTGACACCTGAACTTTATCAATTGTGAATTCTAAGGAAGATGGTAAAAAAAAAAATGATGAACAGGTTTATCAAATATACAATTTATAATGTATGCAGCTGCTATCTGAATTTTAAACAACACCGTATTTAATTGCGAACTCGCTGAAATTTTTTAAATCTAAAAGACCCTTGGAGAATATTAGATACTGAGGAGAATATCCAGGCATCGGATAACTGTCAAAATTTTATATGTGGATAATCTAGGGCACTTATCTATAACATATAGATTAGAAGTTTGAAATGATGGAGATGATTAAATTCTGAGGGTTTTTTTTAGGTTAAAGCTAAGTATGAAAGGTGATCACACAGCTAGCATGACTTCTTGATATTTTAAGATTTGAAGATCTCTGGAACTACCAATCCAATTCAGCAGAGCAACACATAAATGTGCACAATAAAGAAAGTTAACCATGGATTATTGCTGACAATTTATTATTTTCATGATAAACTTTCAAATGTAAAACAGTCAATGTTTCATGCATATTAATACCTAAAATAAATTTTACTACATTTGGCAGCATCTATATCTAAAATGCCATACCATAATTTCCATTGAGTGCTGCATTTCTTCTGTTTCCCACTACATTTGATGCCTGAGTAACTTCTGATGCTTTGCTTAATCTGTCTGATGTGCTGCTCTTGAAACTTGAAACCAGACTATACAGTAAGGGCCTGTGAACCGAAGAACCAAAAAATTCAACATACAAGAAAGGAACATGAGATCACGATTATGTCAAACCTGAGTCAAGATATAAAAGAACATGTCAAATACTACATTCATGAGAGACAGCATAACAGCAATGCAGTTTCCATCAATGGTTTTTTCTCTCTCCCAAATACATCTAATCACACAGTACTGAGAAGAATTATGTAAGTAATACTCATGACAAATCATTGCTCTGAACTTGACACTATATTCATGGCAATTGACATGGCTTAAATATTCAGCACAAAAGTAACATAATTTCCTCAACTCTTTCAAAACTTGAATATATCTAACACAATTCAGACTTGCGCTCTGTCAACATTGCCAGGATATTCTCCAAGAGCTACAAGTTATTTTCAACGACTATAACACAATGTACTTACACAGTTCTGGAAGGAGCATCTTCTACAACATTCAGTTCATTCCGCAAAAATTCTCGATCTAGGGGAACTTTTGGTAAACCTGTTTCTGTAATGAAAACAAAATGAATAATCAGCTTATAATATGGATGGGAACTTTTGGTCAATCTGTTTCCATAGTGAAAATGAAAACAACTAAAGGAATATATGGTACATATTGTAGGCAATAAAATGTAGAATGCTTGAAAATTCATGAAGCCAGAGATGGAATACATACTTTTAGCACTTTATAAGAGTCAATTCAGTTAACATAGTTGGAGACCTACGACCTGTGACTATTCATCCATCTTCACGATTGATTGTTTCCTTTCAATGTAGTTACAATTCTAACAAGAATCCAAAGTAATCATTATCCACTAACTTTGTATTGCTATTTTTCAAGGTTTATATTTGATAATATTGCCAGTGTCAGCACAACCCTCGGACTATGAGCAGACAGAATTCTTTCATATGGTGCCCTGAATATCATAATCAGTCTCACACAAGTTAGAGCCATTGTCCTTGCCGTGCAGTGGTCTCTGCCCAAAAACCCACTGCCATAGACTGGAGCCAATCTGCTTGAGAATCCAACTTTGCTGTGATACCTGCCTAAGTAAGAAGCTGCTCTCAAATGAGAAATCTGCCAAAGAGCCCAGTGTCAGACCAGCACACGCAAGCAGTCATGGCATAATTTCAAATCACAATGTCTCTAACACAATGAATTGTCCACTTAAGAGAAATGGATAGTGCTAGTCATGCAATAAAATGGGGATGGGGTAGAGGGAACAAAGGGACAAGGAGAGGATATGAGGGACTTCATCAGGCAGCAGGTGGACTAGCTCATAACTATTAACAGTTGTTTCTTTGCACTATGCGTGGTAGTGCTTGTGATTGGTTCTGTTCATGGGTGTGGCTTGTTTAACCTTCTGACTGGTCAGTCTTTTATACTCGACTTCAATGCAATACTTCATGGGGTAATACTTTCATAGATATATCATGTTTCCATTCAACAATGATATGGTCCCATCAAAACTCACTTGATGTTTTTGATGAAATTATCAACCAAGAAAGGTCAGGAGCTGTTACTGTTAATGACAAAACAAACACATACAAAGCAGAAAGCTGTTCTTAGTCTACATTAGCAGTCATGATCAAACAATCAATCACAGCAGTCGACACAGTGGTCAGATGGGTTGCATAATATCTTTCAATCTGCCTGAGAGCTAATCTGCATATGAGCCTACTTTTTTATCTCCCAATAACTGGGTTCTTAGGCAGAAACCATTGCATTAATTAATAAAATTTTTCTTAAACTTCATTCTCGAACAAAGATTAATTACCTACCTGAGACTAAGACTGATGATGAATATTTGCAGTGATTGTAGTCTAAAAATTCTCGTATCAATTCAAAGATGAGTACGTTTTCATTGCTGATGGCTGGTTTTGCCTCAGATTGATCGTCCAATGCAAGAAACACTTCTGCACGAATTCTAGCTTTTATCTCTCCTAATGTGCCACGATTTTCCAAACTCTCCTTCAACACTGAAAACAAAAGAGTAAAATTAACATTACAATTACGTTGCTCTATACCTCTAAATTTCTGTATTTTGACTTCCACGATGACTACAGAAAATTAAGGAAGGGACATCCACCCTTTATCGTCTATGACTGGTTTACACTATATAAATTAAAATTCCAAAATGAATTCAGAATTGTAATGCATGTATAATATTGTCCTCCCATGTCAAACATCATATAAAGTGCAAGAATCATGATGCTCCATTTTCTTCATTACGGGCCATCTGTTTAGCTGCTTCAAGTTTCTAGTGTCCATCACTCTTCCTTCAGTGTGGAATGTTCTTTGGAGGATTCCTTTTTTTTTTCTTGATCTTTGGGCTTTCTGATTAGTACTAGTTCTGGTTGTAGCCTTTCATTGTCCATTCTCAGAGCATGGTCACATTATTCTGGACTTCTACTTCAACTGATGGCATTTGATATATATTTCCATATGTATGATTGTTGAGAAATTTCTAGTATGTCTTGGGTGGTTTTAAATTCAATCCATCTGATGTCTTGAATTCTGATGGAACATTTATTTTCAAAGGTATTCAATGAATTTCTAGGGCTTTTGTACAAACCAACTTTAAGCTTTATATACAGTAGAGAAACATAAAACAAATACGTACCATTGCAAATAAATTGGTGGAATGAAAAACACAGCTACTTGTCCCAGTTTGTCTCATATTTATTTCAATATTTTTTTAGTGCATTTAGCAAACAATCAATAATGAACAAGCTGATATAATGAACTAAGCATTCTGCCTCATGGACAGTTTTTCTGTTTTGTTTACGACCAAATCAATGAACTTGCCACTCAATAATGTAGATGTTCAGTCTGACCATGAAACTAGCTGCAGCTGAGTGAAGAATGAAATGTGATGGAGAGCTGAATTGGTGAACTTGCACTGTGCAAGGAGGGGTGCATTAGGACCACCATGTCTTGCGGACTGAAAAATTTTCCCAAGATCAAAAACACTGGTCTGTTCCCTTTCCCTTTTCTTCTCACTCATCCCAGTGCATAATGCTGCATATTTTAGCAATGTTCACATAAGTGTTAGTAAGTACTATTGCTCAGACTTTAGCTGGAGAATAGAGTGATTTTTAATTGTCAAAGATTCTTTAACATGTGCAATGTACACAAAGACCTCTGTAGACTATTAGCCATTATCCAAGAAGACATGGAATGTCCCTACCCAAGAAGCCACTAAGGGACCATTGAATCTCTGAAAGAAATGCAGATTCTAATCTTCAAATTTTTCCCACCCCACAGTAGGATACCAATTTAGAACTCCCCACATAAGTTTTTTCACCCAGGGCATGGTGACCCTTTGAGTTTCGTTTCCATTGAAGCTGGTACCTATTTTAATTTTTAAGCTCCTATTGGTGTATATATCTAGATAGTCTCATATGACCATGTAAAGATGGCTTCATGTCTCAACTTTCTTACACTTTCACATATGACTTGGTTGCAGGGTGTCACGTGCTTTGTGTTTCAGTAAGTTTCAGCATGTATCCAGATATAATGAAAGGCTTAATAAATATATCATTCTGAAATGCTATGAACCTTCTTGTGTGGGACAGCAAGAGCGATGGTATATAAAGAACTACTTATGTAAAAAAAAAAAAAAAACTTGTATCTGTTTTGCCTGTTCTTTATATCAGATAAAACTGTGTTGACACTAGAGTTAGAAAGATTTGGAGTTGTCATATTACTTTGTTTTTTTCCAGATAGTGTTCTGAAATTGAATGTTATACTGGCCTTTTCTGTTCTATTTTTTATTTTATTATTATTATTTTTAATGCTATTGATGTTAATGTTATCTTTTGCTAAAACTTTACTTCCTAAGTAAATTTATTTCCTTCACATTTTCAAAGTCTTCTTGTCTTCATTGACATCAACTGTTCCTTTTGATGTATTCATGTTCATTATTTTGATAACATGGTCAAATTACATTATCAGACAGAGAGCTGTCATATTTTTTTTTATGGGGGGGGGGGGTTGCTGTTGTTGTTCATTGCTGAGTACAAATTAAATATATCAGTGATGCCAGTGAATTACATGTACTCATCGAGATCCTAGCATGTCCATCCATATCAGAATCAAATACGACGTTTAGTTCATCTAGACTAGATTCTAGATCTAGATCTAGTATAAGTATTAGTAATGACGGTAAATAACAGGCCTATGTATCTTCATGTGCTATTCTGTAACATGATGAACATTTGAACGAAAAAAAAAAAAAGAGAATCAGGCTATGGAAACTACAATTCTCATTTTGTGTATCTACATGAAATGTTTACCGTATGTACATACCTTCTTTCAAGTCTTGACTTGACGCCATTTTGACGCTTTGGTTTGGTTGGCAGGGTGTATATAAAAAGCAGGTCAATTTTTCAAACGAAACAAATTCTATACAGACATTGCAGTTCCATTATCATTTCAGCGTCGAGAAAATTGTTTTTTAATAGCTATCACCAACACATCATATTTATGCCATCTCGTATATTATTTGTACTTCACAATCCTGTTTTTCACATTATGAAAGCTAACTTCGATTTCAGGTACACTGACTCAGTCTTTGAAATAGGTTTAAATTGTGAATGCCGTTGTACGGTTGTTGTTGCGATAAACATCCAGTATGTGTTCTTATTCTGGATCTACATGCAGATCTCGTTATTTTTACGATTTGCTGATGCTGCTTTTCTGGTTCATTTATACATAATGCTGCTGTAAAAAGAGGCACCTCCCCCCCCCCCCCTGCATTTATTCCTTGATTTCAGTCAATCAGTCACTCACTCACTCACTTATTCACTCACTTATTCACTCACTCTCACTCCGTCAGTCAGTCACTCACTCATCCACTTCCTCCGTCATTCATTCCGTCGGTCACTGACTCAGCCCTCCAGCCCCACCACACACACACACACCATTCACTCACTCCCTCCATAACTCACTCACTCACACCCGCGCTCACTCACTCACCCATTCACTCACTCACTCACTCATTCACTCACCCATTCATTCACTTCCTCACTCACTCAAACACTCACTCACTCACACCCCCACTCACTCACACCCTCACTCACTCACACCCTCACTCACTCACTCGCACCCTCACTCACTCACCCCCTCACTCACTCACTCACTCTCATCCTCCTGTTCTCCCAAACTCACTCATCCATTCACAAATTCACTCAGCCAAGCGGAGACAGACAGAATTCGATATTGAAGATAGATACAAACTTCAGTTCCAAAGAAAAGAAGAAGAAGAGGAAAGAGGCCAGGAAAGAAAAAGAACAAAATTACAGATTGAACGGCGAACAACAATGGCGCCTGTGAGCTTGGTATTTTTTGTACAATATAACGCAAGATGAATGTAATTGTGACGTCAGGAAAATCAATATGCTTTTCAAATCCCTTTTTCTCTTGCCTGTTTATGTTGCTGTCTGTCTGGCTAATTGTCTGTCTGTCCGTCTGTTTGCTTCCTGTCTATCTGTCTGTCTGTCTGCCCAGCTGCCTGCCTGGCTGTTTGTCTTGTCTGTCTACGTGTACGTCTGTCTGCCTGCCTGTTTGCCTGCACGCTTGTCTGCTGTCTGTCTGCTTGCTTGACTGCCTGTCTGTTTATCTGCCTGGTTGGCTGTCTGCCTGCCTAATTGTCTGCTTGTCTGTATCTGCTTGTCTGTCTGTCTGCCTGTCTGTCGATGTACCATCCATGCACCGATCTCTCTCTCTCTCTCTCTCTCTCTCTCTGTGTCTCATCTCCTACTTTTGCTCACGCCTTTTGAAAAACAACGACACAGCCCAAAATTATTTCTCTTCCTGCTGATCTCTCCCGCTGTCTGAATTTTCTAACCAACCATTTTTATGGTCAATAAAACTTATCTCGGAAAGCCAAGAAGATGAAGATAGGGCCTACGTTCTAATCCTTCTCACTGGAACTCATTCATCGGGAGACATCCGATATATCAGCTGATGCATGTACGTCCCACTGGAGACAGCAGTGAAAATTTTATACGGAATAACAGCCTCGGGATGGTTTTCCGACATGGGCTTTTGAGACTGCACATAATTAAGGAATGTACGTGTTTATGTATGTGTATGTATATGTATGTGATTGCTAGTCTGTTTTCCTGACTGACAGAGTCTGTCTGTCTGTGTGCCTGTCTCTACGTGCAATTCTTTTTATCCGTCTGTCTGTTTGTATGAATATGTGTGTGTTTGTATATAAATATTTGTATGTATGTATGTATGTATGTATGTATGTATGTATGTATGAATGTATGTATGTATGTATGTATGTATGTATGTAT
>JBCAUA010095242.1:0-10400 GCA_038406235.1 Peronia verruculata
CATCCATCCATCCATCCATCCATCCATCCATCCATCCATCCATCCATCCGTCCGTCCGTCCGTCCATCCATCCATCCGTCCGTCTGTCCATCCGTCCATCCATCCATCCATCCATCCATTCGTCCATCCATCCATCCATCCATCCATCCATCCATCCATTCGTCCATTCATCCATCCATCCATCCATCCCATTATCCATTCGTCTATCCATCCATCCATCCATCTATCAGCCATCCATCCATCCATCCATCCATCCATCCATTCATCCATCCATCCATCCATCCTACCTGCAACAGATCTCTGAAGAAGCTGGAGAGAGAGTGAAGGACCAGGGAATGAGCATGGAATTCACACTGGTCAACTTTCACCATCAGGTCAGTGTGGAGACGCCTGGCTCTGTCTTGTTCTAGAGAACTGAACAGTTGCCTGGCTCGTTCATCGCGTAAGACGCCTGAATGCTGTACAGAGAGATCAAATGCCGTAGCATTACATCCTATATTGATGTCATTAAGCGACTAGCAGGCGAACTCGATTATATTACCAGCTTCAACAAGGAAAGGTATCAGTCAAATCGTAGTAATAGGAATGTTCTGTGTGGGTTAAGATAAGGCTATATATGTTTGCCAAGCATTAAAAAAATCCCGCACCCCTTCCCCCCTCCCCGCCCCTCTTAACCCTCTGCCCTCTGACTGTAATATCTGATGCCAAAGGTTCATGAACGTAAGCCACTTCAGTAATAATTTGAACTCAATTGTATAGTACTATACATTACCCATTTAGTTAACTTATCACAAATGTTACGCATTTTCCATTGCTTCTAATGCAGAATGAGTAATACCAACGTGTGTACTCCCTTAGCATGAAGGACAAGATAGCAAAAGACTCATTCTTCCTCTCTCCCTCCTCTTTTTCTAATTCGCTCTCCTTTTTGCTGACCCCTTCCCTCCCAGTTTCGTCTACACAAGCCCCCCCCCCCTCAATCCTCAAATTAATTCCTACCTCCTGCACCAGGTACTCGTGGTGACTGACATAGGCCAACATCTTTTGTCTTCGGCGTTTTTGTCTCTGCTCTTCTGTGAGAGGGAACTGCAGCATAAATGGTGTGTACCGCGGCGGGGTCCGCCACTGCTCATTTATGTCCACCTTAACAGCATATAGGAGGTCAGCAGGAGCGTAGGCAGCCCACATTACTTTGGCCTGTTCAATTTCTTCGGTCCCATCTGTCAGACGGGGAACAGTAAAACTGTACATTTCTGATGGTTCACGGTACGTGGGCCTAACTTGTGAACTCTGCGGCTCATCTTCTGCTCCACGGTGTACCTCCTCTTCTATTCCACCTTCTTGGTCCCTTTGTGCTTTATCTGACGATCTGGCATGCACTCCATCTTTAGGACTATTGTGAGCTGCACCTTGTGGTCCATATTGTATTCCACCTGATGCTAAGCTGCTCACTTCCCCTTCTGCCAGGCCGTGTGATTTGTTCACTTCTGCTCCACCAGTACGGTTACCCTGTTCCTTACTCTGTGCTCCACCACATTCTGCTCCACCTAGTGGCCAATCCTGTATTTTGAATTGTGCTCCACCTTGTAACCCCTCCCCTTGTGCTTCATTTGACGATCTGCCATGCAGTCCATCTGTAGGATTATCTTGAGCTGCTCTATGTAGCCTATCTTGTCTTCCAGTTAGAGCTGAGCTGGTCACTTCCCCTTCTACTTGACCGTGTAATTTGTCTTCTGCTCCACCAGGTCGATTACCCTGTCCTCCACCCTGCGCTCCACCACATTCTGCTCCACCTTGGGACCTCTGTGTTTCATATGACGATCTGCCATGGGCTCCATCTATTGGATTATTTTGAGCTGCACCTTGTGGCCCATCTTGTTTTCCACCTGGTGCTAAGCTGCTCACTTCCCCTTCTGTCAGGCCGTGTGATTTGTTCACTTCTGCTCCACCAGGTCGGTTACCCTGTTCCTTACTCTGTGCTCCACTACATTCTGCTCCACTTGGTGGCCAATCCTGTATTTTGAATTCTGCTCCACCTTGGAACCTCTCCCCTTGTGTTTCATATGACGATCTGCCATGCAGTCCATCTATTGGACTATCTTGAGCTGCACCTTGTGGCCCATCATGTGTCCCAGTCTGTGTTAAGCTGGTCACTTCCCCTTCGGCCAGGCCTTGTAATTTGCCCTCTTCTGCTCCACCAGGTCTATTACCCTGTTCTCCACCACATTCTGCAATACTTGATTCTGCTCTACCTTGGAGCAAATCGTTTGTGTCAATTGACTGATGAGGTTGTATGCCATTCTTTGAGCCTGCCTGAGGTCCACCTGAGAGACTGACTTCCACTCGAACCTGATGTGACCTGCCTTGTTTCCCAGGCGATCTATTCTGTGCCTCACCGTGTAGCCCACGATGTGTCCCTGCGCCACCTGTTTCATGTTGTGGCCCGTCCCGTACACTATCACCTGTCCAATATTGTAATGGTCCCTGTGCTCCGCTGTTCGGTAAACCTTGTATCTCACCTTGCTGTGTAACTCCTACTTCACCTTCCGCCCCACTCTGTGGATTGACCGGTGTTCCACTTTCAGCACCGACATCTCTCTCCTCTCTCCCCCTATTTGTCGCTCCCCATTCATTTTTGTCTTCTTTTTTCTCTTCTCCTCTCTGAGATTCTCTTTTTCCTTCTTCCTTTTCTTTTCCCTCTCTTTCGCTTTTTCCTCCCTCTTTACATTTCACGTCGTCATCTCCTCTGCCGTCTCTTCTCTCTCTCTCATAGCCATCTTTACCTTCTCCACCCCTCTCTCTTCTTCCTCCGTCTCTTCTCCCTCTCCTATTGTCTTCTCTTCCTCCACCCTGGTTTCCTTCTCCACCACCTTGCTCACCTCCCCCACTATCTCTTCCTCCTCCATTACCTCCAACTCCATCATCTTTCCTGTCATGTCTTCCTTCTCTTTCTTTATTTTTCTCTCCGCCATCTCCTTCCTTATCTTTTTCTTCCTCACACTTCTCATCTCTGTCATCCCTTCTCCGTATTATCTTTCTTTCTTGCCTTATATTGTCTGGACTTTTGTCATACCACTTCTTTTCAAACCAGCTGTCTCTCTGAAGGCATCTTCCCTGATCTTCCACAACGTTTGTCCTATAAGTAGACGGACTTTTCTTGGAATAGACGGGAGACATTTTCTGACCATATCGAATTTGCTGCCAGGGTTCTGACCTGTCTTTGGAGGTTATTTTCTTGTTACTCTGAGCCTTCGGAGACTGGATATTGGTCATTTTCGTGTTCTGTCCGCCTGGCTGTCTTGCCAGTGAAAGACTTCTTACCGCCCCCTTATATCTGCTTCGATTCGAGTTAGTGTAGACATAGGAGCCTCCAGTTAACTTTGAACTATCTCTGATCAAATTTTCATTTTCAACACTGCCTACTCTCTTGCAAGGTTCCAGTGACTCTTCAGCCTTTGAGTTATCTTTCGCACTTTTTGTATTCCCTGATCCTTGTTCAACTTTTGTAACTCTTGACTCTGCCTTGCCTTTGGTCGATTGACTTCTCTTTCTTTGACCTCCTCGTTTCTGCGATCCTGACCTCGGTTTACTACACGACCTTGACCTCTGGAACGGGGGGCTGTCGAGCCATATCCCTACCTTAAAGTCTCGATTTTCCGACGGCAATTGCTCAGAAGACGCCTCAGCATCCTGGTTCCCTGAATGTTGATTACTAGGAACATCGGACGGGACATGGTTGACACCGATACTTAATTGCTCACTAGACACCTCAGATATTCTGCACTTCTTCTCAGGTGAGCGCCCTAAAAGATCTGTTTTCTGGGTTAACTGGTTGGCACTCGATAACCAATCCTGGATCTTTGTCTCAGAGTTCAAACCAAACGCATTCTGAGATTTTGGAGTTCGTATGTCTGCATTTTGATTGGACGGGACTTGGGCGTTTATATTCTGATGGTGTTCAGTTTGTGCGTCTGTTTTTTGATTGTTCGCTGGCTGCATGTTTACATTCTGATGAAATGGAGTTTGTGGGTGTTTATTCTGATTGTTTGGAACTTGGACGTTTGTGTTCTGAAGGTTCGGAAGGGGCAAGTTCAGCCTCGGATGATATGGAGCTTGTGCATAAATATTTTGTTGGTTCGAAGAGGGCATGTTTGTGTCTGGATGGTGTGAGGCGTGCACATTCATATTCTGGTGATATGGAACTTGTGCACCCATACCCTGGTGATGGGAGAGTTTTGTTTCCACGTTCTGATGATACTGATTTTGCCCACTTACTTTCTGATGACAAGAAGGTTTTGGGTTCATGATCTCATGGTATGGACCTTGTGCGTGATATTGTGGAGCTGGTGCATTTGTACCCTGATGGCATATATTTTGAATGCCTGTATGACGGTAATGCTGAGATTGTGTGTTCAAACTCTGCTGCTGAAATGCTTGAGGATGTATGTTCTGATGAAAAGGATTTTGAGGATTCATATACTGATAAGGTTTAGCTTGTGGGTCAAATGTTTGACGCCGTGGGTTTTTGACATTCCTGTTCTGCTGGGCATAGGCTTGACCCGTGTGCTGCTTCTTTTGAATGTTATGGTCCTTTTGCGGTATGTTCTGGTAAGCTTGTCCTGGACGATGCATTTGATGGCGCTCCTGTTCGACAATTTGGCCTTGTGGATTAACTTGATTCTTAGTCTGGTATATTGGAGTATTTTGACTCCTTTGTTGGTGCGAGGGACGAGGTGGAACTTGCATTCTGCTTTGTGGTTGGGTCCTTACAGGAATATGACTAGATATGCGACTTTGACCTCTATGCCGGATCGATGGATTGGACATGCTTAAGTACAGATTATGTTGGTAGTTTTGATTCATTGGATCATTTGCTGGGAGAGATGATGGTGCAGGTCCTGATTGTGGACCGTTTTGAACAGGAATGTGACTTTGTTGCAAGGGTTGAATCGAACTCTGAGTCTTTGTGTGCTTGTGACCTTTAGTCGGATTTTGGGGTGGTGTTTTACTTTGCGAAGAGCCCTGAGTTGTTGTACGGTTTCGTGCGTGGGCTCGATGAGCGGACTGATCCCGTATTCGAGGCTGATTCCCCGTCGACCTTTGTTTGCTTTGTGAGCAAACTTCAGTGGACACACAATCTTCTGAGGCAATGTCTTTCGTCTCACTCTTGTTTGTGTGGGATTGATTTGATAGTCCTTTCTCTGTGTCATTCTGTAGGGCGTTCTGTGCGTTACTCGGGTTCAAATCTCTATTTTCTGAGTAGATTTTATTCCCATCTCGATTTTCTAGGAAGATTTGATTTAGCTGACTATTATCTGGGAAGATCTGATTCAGTACAGGGTTGCCTGGGTTGAAATGCTTGATTTCACTGTTTTCTGGGCGGGCCTGATTTGGATCAAGATTCTGAGAGGGGAGTTGATGTTTCATAACAGTTTGAATCTCACTTTGGCCCTGCATCTGGAAGACGCTGAAATTTTGATCCCGTTGAGGTAATGGTTTTCCGGGTGTCGCCTCTGTGTGGCTCTGCCCTTGTTCTGACACTGTGGGCGGGTTTGAAGCGGAGGCGAGGGCTACAGATTGACCACCTGCAAAGGGCATACCCAGTAACTGAGGGGGTTGTGGAAAGAGAACTAAACCTTGAAGTGGTGGGAGAGGCGGAAGTGGAGGAGGGCACGGTGGCTGACCCGGTTGGCAAAGAACTACAAAGTTCTGAACTTGATGTGGCGGAACTAGTGGAGATATGTGCACATCTGGCTGGCGAGATTGAGGAAAGTTAAATGTTTGAGAGACATTTCTGTGGCTTGGATCCTGATAAGGTGGAGGGAGAGAAATGTCAGTGTGAAAGTGTTGACTGGGCAGCATAACGTTCTGGGCTTGTTGAGAGGTTTGGGGAGAGTTGTGATGATCACGAGAAACCACTGCAATGCTCTGTGGTTGTTGAGAAATCAGAGGCATGATCTGGGCTTGCTGATTAGGAGAAACAATATTTTGCTGAGACTGAGAAGTTATATTCTGGGGTTGCTGATGTGTCCCGACAATGTTTGGCTGTTGCTGAAAAGGCTGTACAAAACTATACGGTAGCTGAAAAGTCTGAGGGATGCTCTGGGGCTGCTGATGCATCTGGGCCATATTCGGTGCAGCCTGGGGCTGCTGGTCATTAGCTTGAGCAATATCCTGAGCTAGTTTATAAATATGGCCAGCATTTGGCAGATGGTGAGGAGCCTGGGGTAAACTGAGCTGGAGTTGAGGAGGCAGAATTGCAGCTGGAGGCTGTCTACCGTCTTGAGCAATAATGTTTTGATTCTGTTGATCAGGTCGTGTTATGTTATCGAGATCCTGATAAGTCTGCATTGCACTCTGATGGTTTGGATGAGGACGATCCTTATTCTGGCTATTTTGATAAGGCTGAAGACCCCCCGGGTTATATTGACTAGAATGACGAGTATTTTGAGATCCCTCACAGGACTGAATAACGTTTGCACTGGGCTGATTAGACTCTCCACTGTTTCGATGTTGGAGGTGGGTCTGGAATTGGTGTTGGTTTTGTAAACCCTGAGAAAATTGCAACATTGCCTGGACCTGTAAATCATGCTCAGTATAGTTTCTAGTTTGGATATTTTCCTGAGCAGGTCCTTGGTCTTGTGTCCCTTCTCTTAAATTTTGCAGCTGACGGGAGAGGGGCAAGGAATAAGCGCCCTCCTCACCGTGAATAGGTTCGTTCAAGCATTCGCTCTGTGAAAGAAGCTGGTCTATGGTCTGGTTTATTGTGAGATGTTGATCTGACAGCGTGCTCTCTTGGTCAAAAGTTCTGTCTGGACTAAGAGATTGACTTATTATGTGATCGAAATCAAAAAGGCGAGTGTCCCAAGTTCCTGGAGGAGGTCGGTGACTCCCTACTTCCTGTGACAGGAGGTCCTGATCTTGTCCAGGTGTGGAACAAGCCATGGGCTCGCCTGGTCGTTCAGGGCATTGTGGCTCCCAGGGATTACGGCGGGTCGTGCCTGAGTGCAGACTGTTAGGAGCACCGTCAAGTTCTCGGCCCCATATCCGGTCATCAGGGTCTTCAGACATTGAACTGTTGAAGTAAACTATTATGCCTGCAAGGTAGATCTTACTCTACAACCTTTGTGTAAATATTATACTTAACCTTTGCTGCAAAATCATACATTTAACCCTTTATGTAAATGTTTCACTGAACCTTATCTGTACAACTTGCATCAACTAAAAAAAAAAAAAAAAGGCTTACTCTATTGTACCTGAGTCTGAAAACAAAATCAGGATGTAAATCTTACATTGAAAATATCTACTTAAATCTTGCACTGGATATTCTATCTAGATTTTATGCTTGATCTGGTTTGTACATCGCACGCTAAACCTTGCTCAGAAATTATACACCAGAACAATTATTTAAACTTTTTTTTTTCATCCTGTACATGTACGTAACTTCATATCAAATCTTTGTCTGAAGATCGCACATTAAAGTTCTTTCTTTTGACTGGTTCTCAATGCTAGCCCTAGTCATCAATACCCTCACTGTTAAGATTATAAAAAAATCTGACTACACTGTGCAAAATCCCCGAGACTTAATGGGCACACATGACTGTAACAGAACGGTGTATATAATTAGCGAGATCATTAGGAAACAAGATCTGACTGAATTTCCAATCTTGCACGATCTTCACACATGGACGTACTCCTCACTTGGTTTAAGATTCAAGTCAGGATCAAGGCTTTCTTCACATGTGATCCAGCAAAGCTGTCATGAAAACTTGCTCTCTTTCCCGTCTAAGCTAAAACATGATGCATACAGAAAAAAAGTATTCTTTGTGACAGTTCACGACAAACAAGAGATCCTGATTTGCATTACTGAAGTGTCAGAAGAAACAAGTGGACTGCCACAGTTTTCTTATGATATTTATTCAACCTATTCTGGAAGTGGTAGCTCAGGTATAGCAGGCAATCTAAGACCAGCATAGCGTTGCAATATATTCGTTAGAAAGCCATTAAAATCCTAAGAGTAATGACCAAGGAGAACATCAGCACGTTAACACTTCTAGGATTAAGATCTATATCTCATAGTCAGGAAGTCATTTATAACGACATGTATACTATCCGCCGCCATGTCCCCTTCAACCACTATTCACAAAACTGTAATGAAATACAACATATTAAGAAAGGCTGAGATCTATGGAAGTATTCCCATTAAATTAAAACTACTGACAAGAAATATCAGGAATGTTTGAACTGTGTCAGAAAAGATGTCTTGTTTTAACACGGTGCTAGATATGATCATTGCAGGAAAGCGCAGGCAGGCTGCATAAGAAAACATTCCAGTTCTTGCCGATTCCGGCTACAAAGAAATTCAGGGCTACCTGTTTTGCTAAAAAGCTCTGATCTAATACAGACTAGAGAGAAGAGGGCATGCCTGGATGATGGCTTTGGCGGTCATAAAAGTCTTAAGATTTATCCCTGAAACTTTTTTGTACTCTTTAACAACGTAGCTAATCCTGGTAATGGTAAATGAACACACTAACACAAATGCAGATCTAGATCTGGATCAAATTACTTGTACTATTTATGGAAATCCTCACGGAAGATCTTAGAATATACTGTCATGTGGGGAGAAACACCGTACGGCCCGCACACTAAATAACAATAGCCAGAACAACCCCGCTGGCTTAACCTGCTGGGACCCTCGACAAGCGCAAGTCCACCCCAACGCTAATATGTAGCCTAGATCCGATGAAAAAAAAAAAAAAAGAACAACCCAAACATAATAGTCACGGGTTAGTATAATTGGTCTTGCAAATTGATAGTAAAGTAGTAGTACGTATGGGGCGCACGGTTGATTTTGAAGTGTGCGGGCCTTACGGTATTTCACCCGCAGATCTAGATCAAATTACTTGTACTATTTATGGAAATCCTCACGGAAGATCCTAGAATATAATGTCATGTGTACTCACATGCCGGGAATACGTCCAGTGATACACACTCGTAAACAAGAATATGCACATACACACACGGCAGCGTTGAGTTGATGTAGTCTTGGTCGGGAAGATGAAGGAAAGGCGCTGTGATAGATGGATGGCTACAGATGTTGACATCGCATAGAAGGGATGGTCATTTTTCAAGGCACAATTTCCCCTTGGTTGTAGACTTATGAACAATAGGCAACGTTTTGGCGATGTTGTCTTTACGGTGCTAGTTGTAATATGAGACAAAGCTACAAGAGTCATCCAGTCTCCTTGACAGCGCTTCGCGTTGCAATTCGATCATGAGTTCAACTCAGGGTTGAGTCGGAAGGGTGGGATTGAGGGACAGTTTTCATGGGTGATAAAAATACATCTAGATTGTCCTTTACATTGTTCAGTACTAGCAGCACTAACATGTGGTTAAGTATGTTTGTGTATTAGTGAACACAATTCCCTGTCCATCGATGTGAACTAAACATATTTGTGCCAAACTCAGTTCACAGCACAACTACTGACAGCTTTAAAATAAGATATGACGTAAACTAAGGGATATCCCTTGGTATTATGCAAAACAGTCTACAGTCGTTTACTTTCTAGATCATCCATCGATCCATCCATCCATCCATCCATCCATCTATCCATCCATCCATCCAGCCAGCCATCCACCCATCCATCCATCCAGCCATGAAATCATCCACACATCCATCCGTCTACCCATCCATCTACCCATCTATCAATCCATCCATCCATTCATTGATTCATCCATCAATCCATTTATCCCTTCATTCATTGATCAATCCCTCCCTCCCTCCCTCTATCAATCCATCCATCCATCATACATCCATCCATCTATATATGACCTTTTATCTTTTGTATTATCCGTTTCTTTCTTTGTCTTTTGTTTATTGTTGTTGTCGATCTGTCGTTTTCTTCATTGCACTCTCTGAAAATCATCATGATAAACCTCTCTTTATGTTTATTTCCACTTAATGTTCAGTTTATTGCCCTCATTTATATGACCTGAACTTTTAACTCATCCTTGACCTGAGACAAATTCGAGTATGGTAGAAACATGAAGGGCCAAGCAATGTACACTTGTCAGGTGTATCGCTGTTACGTCACACAAATTTCAGATAACCAGATAATACTGCTGAACCAGAGGCTGTAATGTAATCCTTATGCATTTAAAAACAAGAGCAAGTGCAGTCTGGGAAATAACTCAGAAAAACATCTTTAAAAAAAATGATGTAGGAATAAAAATCCGATGAAGAACCAAAGGTCTGGATGTCGGTCTGGATAGGACAATGAGAAATGTAAGTAGTGTAACCACGTCTCAGAGGATGCAATCCAGAATATAATATCTATCTATCTATCTATCTATCTATCTATCTATCTATCTATCTATCTATCTATCTATCTATCTATCTA
>JBCAUA010095253.1:0-10400 GCA_038406235.1 Peronia verruculata
CTCCTCGTTTCTTTAAGCTGCAATATCTCTGGCTAGAACAAAGCTAGCTCAGTACCCTTTTCTCCGCCTGAGTGGGCATATAAAAAGCTTTCACATGATACCAACAAAAAACCATATGGTGAAAGATTGTCAAACGTCTCATATTGACTGAATGCCAGACCACCAGTGAATAGGTTTTAGACATTATGAAGACCTGAGTGAACTTTGTGAACATCACTGGATACTGACTGCAAGCATACCTGAAGAGAAGAAAACAAGCACCGAAACGCTGAGGTCAAAGAACTCAATTAAACGGTTACGTAATATTTACACCTTTCAACCTCCTGGCCTGGGGGTGGTTTGGTTATCGTGGTGGCAAAGTCAGAAATGTTGAAATGTTAAATGAAAAACAATATTTGCATAGGAACTGATTGCTTTTTTTTTTGTTTTTGTTTTTCTTTTTTTTTTTTTTTCAGTGTTACATCAGAAAACTAAAAAAAATAGGAAATTCGATTAGTTTCCAATGTGAAATTAATTCGATCCGCCCTCCTTCCCCTTTTTTCCTCTCCACGTCTCACGATGAGGGCACGTTAATGAAGGACTGGTTTGTAACATGCAGTATCGATGTGACAATTCCTGGGTCAATAGCTGGAGAGGGCTCGAGAGTGACGGTGTGTCAATTTGCACTAAGCCTGGAGCTTACACTGTCTGTAACCTCACAACCTCTCCCAGATAGTTCTAATTTACTTCGACAAAGGATCAGTTTTCACCACAATTTAAGTGTATAAAGGTCAGCGAAAAACTGCTAAGGCTGCAGGAGATGCCCCTATAAAGCATACTAGTATTTCTTTCATTATTTATTGTTATCATCATTATTATTATTATTAAGAAATAGCATTTTATGAGTTGACAATAAGAAAAGGCTTTATTTGCCCCCAAAAGGTTATGTTTGCTAAAAAAAAAAGAAGTATTCGTATTCCTTTTTATTCATGTTTTTGTTCAAGACTTCTTTTCCAGGAAAATGGGTTTTGTCAAAGTGCGTTAGACTTGTACCATTTCACCTTTCTCGGGATATCGAATTCTAATCAGGACGCCCAGTCTGGCCCAGCTCGTGCCCAGGATACATGGAATCACATTAAAACGTGAACCGGAAAAGACAGCGGATCTATTCCTGAAAGAGGAGCTGGCAGTCTGTGAAGGACAAAGTCATGGTTTCTCATGTTTTTTGTTTTTGTTTTACTGAATTCGTTTCGATTTCTGTTTGTAATGCTTTGGTCCTTGCGCTTAATAGTAGGATAATAATCTCTTTCTTCATACTCTTACTAAATTTAACTACCCGCTTTTTAATGGTAATATTCTCACAGAGCCAAAAATAAGCAACAAAATACAAAAGTAGTGAAAAACGTCTTCATTCAATTTTGCACAAACAGACAAACAATATTGGATCCAAAAGCATAGGGGATCTATTCCCGAAAAGCAATGGTTGGTCTAGCTTAAGTCCATGTAGTCTTGGAGCTTTAGCCGAACTTAAGTCCATGTCAGTGGTCATGTAGTCCTGAAATTCTAGCCATTTTAAGTCTGTGCCTGTCTTATTCTCCCCATATTCTTACAGTCTTATGTACCGAAGCTTCGTGTTAATAATTCAGGAAATAGAAAGAAGATTGATGACGTAATAAGTCCGAATAGGCACTATAGGTACTTAAGTACGGTTAGACACTCTGTTAGAAAGCAATAGGACACTACGGCTAGCCGAATTTGAATATGTAGGCCAGCAGAATAAGTATATAGACAAGTAGTGTATGGTTTTCACCCTTGCTGTAGTTATAGCAAGTCAAATCGAAAAGTGTCATTTCACTGTAGCGTCAAAAACAGTCCAACTTTAATTCAAGTCTCGGTCCTTTGGATGGCAAGATGCGATGTGGTTTTGACTTTATTGGTGCACAGGATGCACGGGAAAGTCCAAACTCAGAGCCCCGATCTTGTTGTTTCACACTTTATAAGAGCGCCAAACGTCCAAACTCACATTCAGATAGAACTGTTATTTATCTCACGGTAAGTATACTGAGGACGGGAAATGCATTTTATTATGGTATTTGTTAGAAACGCCAATCACTCCATTAATTCATCCATCCATCCATCCATCCGTCCATCCATCCATCCATCCATCCATCCATCCATCCATCCATCTATCCATCCATCCATCCATCCATCCATCCATCATCCATCCATCCACCCATCCATCCATCCATCCATCCATGCATTCATCCATCCACCTATTCATCAATCTGTCCATCCATTCATCCATCCATCAATACACCCACCCATTCCATCCATCCATCCATCCATCCATCCATCCACCCAGCCATCGATCCATCCACCCAGTCATCCATCCGTCATCTACAACCGAAATAGTTCACCATTGTTTAATCCTTACGATTTATGAGATGAAAGCATTGTTGTTCTGTAAATCTTCTGTAAAAAGAGCAATCGTTGGCATAAACGAGGAATTACCATGACAGGAGTCAAATATGCCATTCGTCATTATCCACCTGGTCACACAGTCCACGTGTCTGTCTTTGCCGGGGATGGAACAGTCACTGTCTTGACCTCAGGCATCGAAATGGGCCAAGGTCTTTATACAAAGGTATGGATTTAAAAGTAACTTGTGAGCAACAAAACATGTTCAGATTTTGTTTGTTCATCTGGGACAGAAGTCATCAGATGTGACTACATTTCAAACAATAGCTGAATCGATCCTATTTCGTTTTCTTCTTGGTAACTTTTCTTGTTGTTCGATTGGCTCATTGAATATAGCATTACGTATTGTACTGTATTGTTCGTCTATGACTGTTACTTGTTAAAGAAAATGACATTCTTGGTTTGTATGATTGATAAGCTACGCTTTAATGCAGATTGGTACTATTTTGATCATTTAACGTCTTACCTTACAATCATTATAATAGTTGATTTAAATGCTTATTTTATCTACTTTTTTAATTATAAATTTTGGGTTCAAGGAAACTTTTTTTTTTTTTTTTGAAGTATGTTAGTGTTCGGCGAAATTTATATTTTCTAGAGCCGTTCGTTTTTCAGGTTGCGCAAGCCGTGGCTGCAACATTAAAGGTTCCTCTGGATTATGTCAAGGTCCGAGCTGGCCAAAACAACGTCACACCCAACCCAGCACCTACAGGCGGCAGTAGTGGAAGCGAGATGTGTGTCAGCGTAAGCCTGCGTGGACTGTTCTGTGTTCTCGTTTATACAATTGAAGACAAAGTCTTTTGCTCTTTTTTTCTTCCTTACCATTATTAAATACATAATTACGACACCATCCTCTTAGTCTGATATGGAATTCATTGAAAAAGAACGTGCATTCAATCGCAGGAGGTTGAACGGCATAAAAAGACTGTCGCCGTAAGATTGTACTATTTAAGTCATTAAGTACATTGTCAGTAATGGCAGTTTTCACCATAGCCCATTGATGGAATTGAAGAAATAATTCTTGGTTCAGACAAAAGCAAAGTTCTTGCGTCTCTTAAGCCAAAATGTGCAGGTCACGTTTAAAAAGATCAGTTAAAGTGAATGAGGATTACAAGTCAAATCGATAGACAATACACAGTCATAAGACTCTGCATGAGCTGACACCTGCTTTTCATCTTCCCTCGGATGTGCGAAATGTGGATGTTTATACCAGATCCATATAACTTAACGGTCCTCAGGAGGTAAGCAGGAATTGAAAATGAAGAGTCACTGTAGAGGTTTCAACAATTCACTGACTCACCAAAGTCACTGACTCACCAAAAGATATGTTGTAGCAATTACCAGACCCAACATTGTTCATTTATCTAAAAAGTAATGATGTTGGTATCACTCGTAATATTTAAATATGTACCAGTAAAAATATTTTGGGTATAAAAAGGAATGTAAGCTGAGGGTTTTCTTACCCTCTTGTATGTTTTTGTTTGTGTGTGTTTCTCTTTATGTGTGTGTGTGTGTTTGTGTGTTGTTGTTGTTGTTGTTGTTGTTGTTGTTTTGTTGTTGTTTTTTGGTTGTCTTTTTTGTTGTTGTTGTTGTTAAGTAAACATTTCTTACTGTAAATGTGATGAGCGGGCCATTGTTTGTCAGATCGGTTCTCCGACATTTCCATGGTTAATTAAACAACTGTAGCTAGGAAGAAAGAAATGAGCAAAATTACAGATATTCATTACAACATCCAGTGGATTCACCATAAAGATCTTCAGAGCTCCACAAAGATGACGAGGAGTAGACATAAAAAGATCAACACAAACAATGAACACAAGTGGGTGGCAACATAAAGTTTGGACATCTCGGGCTCTGATACCAGATTACCTCATCTAGAGTTAAATTTTTAATCGCTCACCAGTGCTTTGCTTCTTCAACCCTCAGCTGGGGTAAACACAGAGACAATACAGTGGTTTTACTGCATTTGATTAATTTTAAGTCCTCATAGGGACTTAATGATTTTCTTCCACACTTGCTTCAGAGAATCACAATATGAAACGTAATTGATCAGAACTGAATGCTTCACTTCTCTGTCTCATCAAGTTCAATCGTTTTTTGTTTTTTTTTTAATTTTTATTTTAAATTCATTGCCTGGTCATGATATTTATAAATATTGTTCTTGTTTTTAACTAAAACTCACAGGCTGCAATCAATGCCTGTAATGAACTCAATGAAAGACTTCGGCCAGTTCGTGAGAAGATGCCAGATGCCCCGTGGCCCGCACTGTTGTCCATGACTCATTTTAGTCGTAATCATCTCTCAGCCACTGCCATGTAAGTGAGGAAAGACGGTATCAACCAACATGATGTATTGCCATTCACTATCTTTATGAAAAGCATTGTCAAAACTTTAAAGATAGAGAACATGAGATAACAGTCAATATAGAGCAGAGAACGAGAGAGAGAGAGAGAGAGAGAGAGAGAGAGAAAGAGGAGGGCTGGGGTTGGGAAGGAGGACGAGAGAGAGAGAAAAACGGCAGACAGCGACAGGTTACCAATGCAGAGGCCAGATAAAGATAAACAAGCTGTCAGGTTGTCCTCTTGATTTGACATACATATGTGTATTTTCGTTTTCAGTTTTGTAATGTGAAATAATACTTATTCATTTGTTCCTGAAGGCCGTCCTATTTCAGTTTGCTAAGTGTAAAATTAAATTTATTAAGACATTACGAAAAAGTAACAATATGTTTAGCTTGTTTATAAATTAAATAAAAATAGGTAAGTAAATAAATTAGTAAAATAAATGTTGTAAATTCTGAACCTGCTCATACTTTATACATTATAGTAGCGAGAATACTTGCAGTCGTTTTTTGTATGGTAACCTTGAGTTATTTCAAATTGACAGGAAGAATGAATATGCACTCTGGTTGCAAGTGATACTGTTGTCAGTGACAACAACAGATATAGACAATGTATGCAGTTTCAAAGAATGCAAGTAGAATGATTCTATCCGCGTATTAGACTATCTATGTCACATGGTCATCAAGTTTTGTAAAATCTGTCATGAAAGTTACCGTGCCAGATTTGCGGGAAACAATGAAGACTGAAACACGTTGAGAGATTAAGATTAAAGAATGGGCAGGCCAGCCTCTTGTACAATCCCTAAGAATAACAGAAGACAGAAACAAAATAAATAAATGAAGTAAACTTGTCGAATAATTTGTTGTGCCCGTAAATAACACCAGCGACTGAGGGTTTCAGTTAGTCTGTCATGTATGACTATGCTGATAGGGTAGTAACATTAAAGTTCATTCTATCAACCTATCTTTGACGTTTGATCTATCATTCCATCAGGTCTGACAGGCCAGACAATACATTAAGATACTTCACCTACTGTGCTGGTGTTGCGGAAACAGAGGTGGATGTCCTGACTGGGCAGTATCAAATCAAACGTGTTGACATCATGTGTGACTTTGGGGAAAGGTAGGCCTCTCAGCGCATAGAGCACGTAGGATAATGATGTTGCCACGGCCATAGCACAAAGTGCCCAAGTCAGTGTTAGAGGCTTTGAGAAAAGTCAGCCTATTCAAAGGTGTGATTCTGGTGAGAAGAGACAGAGCCAAGTTTGCACATTTCCTATTGAAGATGAGCCTTACCTTAAGAAGTTTATACCAAGAACTGGTAATCCAAAGTGTGGTATAGTATTGTTAACTCAAAAGTGCCCAAATATGCTTTTGGCAACTATCTTGTGACCGTGTCCATGTGTAACTTTAAAAAGAGATCAGTATTATGCAGACGATGGGCTATATAATATGTATGGGCTATAAAATGGGCTATAATGTAGGATATCTGATTTCAGGAAAGGGAGGCATTTAAGCATTTCACTGAGCGAAGATGAATGGAACAAAGAGTATGAGACAGGAGGAGAAGTATAAATAAGACATCATCAGCGATAACAGAAAAACATAATGATAAAGACAATGTTGAACTTTATTATTTTTTCCTCTAAAGAAAACCCTTTTCAGAGTTGATGAGACCCTATTATATTTGTAATATACATTCATGCACACACACAGGCTACGAGTACGAGTAAAATGTTACGAATAACGTTCATACAGGAGATCACAAGTCTCTTTAGAGTTATGGCATAAATGGTTAAGATAACATATAATAGTAAGGAATACGAATACGGAATATGAATCCACAAGATAAGAAAATAGATCTCGAAATATCTTGAGCAGTTTGGGGAGTAAAGGGGTTCAATGTCAGCTATGCATATTAAAAGTTTTTTTTTTTTTCTTTAAGTGTATTCACTTGGAAAATCTATAACTATCACATGTTCTGCACAGCTCATGTTTGCCAGCAATTTTGGGAATCGCCAGACCTTCGTGTGGTCTACGCAATTGATCTACCCACATAAAATTTAAAAGACGAAGAAAGAATCACTCAAGCTTGACTTCAGAGATAGAAAAAGGTGTATAATTAGTAATATAGAGACTGATAAATGTTTCTGTTAGAAACATTTTGCCGAAGTATTTTACAGTTTAAAAAAAGATTTTGAGGAAAGAAAGTGAGATCTATTAATGACTGTCATAGGTCACCTAGATTAAGGAGACTGAAAGATTAATGTCACTGATTAGATTACAGTGACAAATGTTTTCATTTCCAATTTCTTTCAGCATCAATCCTACCATAGACATTGGCCAGGTAGAGGGAGCCTTTGTTATGGGCTTGGGTGCTTACTTGCTTGAGGATGTCTTCTATGACAAAACATCAGGAGAAGTGCTGAATGATTCAACATGGGTAAAACCCGTTTTTCCATTACGACGGTCGGTTTTGGGCAGACTGTCTTCTTATATTCATATGTATTGCATTATGCTGTTGTGTTCAATCAAAATAACATCTGAAAGTTAGCCGAAGATGAAATCTAATTCAGTTCTGATGACGCAAATACAATGTGCAAATATGAAAGACAGAAAATCTACAAATCTGAATTAGTTTAATATTAAAGAGTCAAAATATATCAATTATTTTCAATGATTGTGCAAGCTCAATCAAACTTAATTATCTGTTAGAGTTATTATAGGAAACTTTGAATAATGCAAAAATGTGCACACTTAGACCTGGCAATGACTGTATTTGCAACAATTACAATAATTTATCAAACTTTGACTGATATCAACATTTTTGTCAATTACATGACTGGCACGCAAGACACCTTGGACCATAAATCTATGGTATTGTTGTTATTACATATTACATACCTTTTTCGTCTTCTTCTTTAATGCCTTTAATCTTGTGATATCAGAATTACAAGCCACCTTCTAGTAAAGACATTCCAATAGACTGGAGAATTCATTTTCTGCCAGATACCCCAAATAAAGTGGGTGTTCTCAGTTCTAAAGGTATGTTCACAGAGTTCCATTCTGCAGAGAAATCGTGCACAAATAGCCATTTGATATATATAGAGAGAGATATATAATGTTATTCCCAACATGAGAAAGTGCTTTTTGTTTGTTTTTGCCTCTTTTTTTTTTTATTATTATTGTTTGAATTTTTTTTTTCCAAAGATTTTTCCGGAAATGATAATGCTACTTGCACATTATAAGAGAGACGTTTCCTATACTAACTTACATAAGAAATCATTGGCCACATTGTTCAAGAAAGTAACAAAATTGATTATCATGTTCATTAAAATCATTGAGTTTATTTTGGCTTTTTAAAGAGCTGTTAACCTTTAGTTCTGAACAACAGTGGCATCGTTCATTGAAATCCTTATTTGATTATCCAGAAACAGTATAGATCTTTCACAATTTCCACAATATTATTTCTGACAGCTGTTGGAGAGCCTCCTATTGGTTTAGCTGTTGGTGCCCTTCTATCAATCAAGAGCTGTGTGGAAAACATAAGAGAGGAGCTAACTGGAAAGAGTGAGTTTTTGCCTGTGGGTGAGTATCATGTTTGTCTGTCACTCAGTGCCACAGGTTACTTGAATTCATAACTTTTCATAATTTTCCCGTTTTCGAAAAGCTTATTGGAAGAATACTTGTCGTAATAAGGCACTGGAGGAATCATAAAAATGAAAACAAGCATCTTTGTTTGATTAACTTTTATTAATTTTTTAATTCTTTCCACTTTATTCTATGTTTGAGAATTATACGCTGGTGTACAAATTTTTTGTTTGCTGGTTTGTTTTGCTTGTTTTTGTTTTATCATATTTCGTTTGCTTGTTTCTTTAAAAATATTTTTGATACACTTATGCCACTGCTTTAGACAAGCTTGGTTACTTACTGTTTCTTCTTATATAGACAGACTAACCTTTTTGTTGTGCAACTGATAGACTTAGCGTTTGATCTTTGCTAAAATGACGTTTGTTGCAATGCTGTCGAGCGCAGATGCCCCTTATACGGTGGAGAAAGTTCAGCGAGATACGTCAATAGGAGTGGATGACCTCATTGTGTGAAAGATGTGAACATAAGTATACGGAAATGCAAGTCAAGCTTCAACCTGACCGACTCAACCATTGATGACCAACCAAGAAATATGTGAATGAAGGAAGCCATTTTTCGGTATAATCTGCCTTACCTTCTCTCAGAGGATGAGTCTTTATAAGGGCCGTATTGCAAAGGACATCTAGTTTTAATGATATTTTTCCCCTAAGGCTATCGGTACATGTCTAATTATAATTAATCAGATGGACTGGTTTGTGATGTAATTTGATGGTTAGGGTTTTGCTATGTTGGTGTCTTTGTTTGTTCTTTATTTCATAGGGTATCGTTTTCTTCCATTTAAGTATTCCAACTTTTGCCTTAAGCCTTTCAGCCTCCGCAGTAGACTATTTATTTGGTCCGTCTAGTCATGCCGGGAACGGCAAAAAATGTTGGTCAACGATCAAAAATAGAACTCTGGACCGTTATTGACATTTGCTTTTTGTTCTTTGTTTTTTCGTGTAGTCTGCATTCATGGTCTATAAAAGCAGGAGAGAAAAAATAATAATAATAACTTTTCTTGTGATGCGGGGTTGAGATGGAAGGAGAATAGCATTTCTCAACATCATTGCATTCCATCACGGCTCATGACAACAACAATCACTCCCAACTACCCCCATTGTAGTGCTAGGCCCTACGAAATGTCAAATGATCAGACCACATTTTAATGTATTCCGTGTAATGTAAAGTGTACCTTTATCTTGTTCTCATTACTTGAATCAGCAGTTTCTATGCTTTTGTACTATGTTACCGCGAGAGATCATCTCTAGAATATTGCTATAGAACATGCGGCATTAAGCCTTAGCAATCCTTACCTCTTCGCTTCATGTTTCTAGCTCTAGGCACTTTTTAATACGTGTTTTAAATATATATAGAGAGAAAGTAAATGCCAAAAACTTGCACTGACATTTATGTTTCTAATTATGGTATTTCAGAATCCCCTGGCTACAACACAGTGTGGTCTATTATCCTATTATATTTGCATGTTATAATTTATAATAAATATGATACCATGATTACAATTTTACTTTGAGCATTTTACAATTTTTCAGGTACTGATACCATTCACTTTTTGCCACTCTCTTCTGATTTAAAATAAACATAGACACGCTAATCTTGTTTTGGCTGCTAACTTTATATGAAAATACATGTGTGTTTGCTTATGTACAAAAGAATGCTTCGTTTGTAATGAACACATTTGTCTTGATTGGTATTCTTTTAAAAGGAGAACTGATCTTGATCATAAAACCAAGAGAAAAATAAAATATTTAATTAGGTAATGTAATCAAGAGCTTCTTGATCCAGCCAATTCGCTGCAAGTCCTGATGGATCCATTTTGGGTCATGTCACTTTGTTCATATATATATATATATATATATATATAATATATATATATATATAGTGGTAGGAAAACTCCTCAGGTGGAGCGAGACAGGTGACGGTCTTCAGAGGAAGAGTGAGTTCTTTCATCAGA
>JBCAUA010095264.1:0-10399 GCA_038406235.1 Peronia verruculata
GATTTCTGTGTTATTTGTTTTTCTTGAATTGTTTTATTAGTTACCGGTCTGACAGTTATGTTGTATTTTTATAAAATAACAATGATGATGACGACGAGGGTGATAATGACTATGAAGACTCAAAAAATAAAAAAATGTTTCATTCTATTCACAATTTTGAAGTTGGAATTATTGTCATATCAGATGAGCTGAACATGTCATTACATTTCTCTTTTATACACAGCAATAACTTATGCAGCGTACGTGTTTCAATGTTTTGTTTCATTCTCTGCTGAATGGATAGCCAAAATCTTCAGAAATTTAAGATTCAATTAATTTACTCAATTTCAGACTTATAAATTCTCCAGTTTTGTTATGTGTTTGTAGTAACATGTATACTTGGGTATCTTTTGACAGTGTGTGTCGCGATATTTGTACAAAATGATAGTAGGCTAATGCCTTATGATGCTGACATATTTCAGAATTTATGATTCTAGGACCATTTCACCACTTATTTATTCTCCAATCCCTCCCCAGGCTGCCCGTACGGACTAGCTCCTGTGGTTGTTGTGGATGACAAATGGTATGGTGAGAGATTTGCTATCAGTCTCTACTTTGCTAGGAAAGCTGGTGAGTGGTGTTAACCATACAGACAGACATAAAAACAGCCAGACAACAGACAGACAGACATTGAATGAACAATTGGATGGATGGATGGATGAATTAATGGATGGGTAGATGGATGGATGGATAATAGGTAGGCCTACATGAACCTATACTGTTTTCTTTTGACGTGCTTTTTTTTCTAAAATGTTTTTTTTATTGGGCATTTAATTTTTGGAATGTGACAATGATGTGGTTGCAAATGTGCAACTGTCGAAAGTAAACAATAAAAAGGATTCAGTAATTTATATACATTACTTAATTTTGGTGAAGCAAATAAATACGGAGTTGTGTTCATAATATTAGCCTATGTAAACCAACATAACAAAAAATACAAAATGCATATTTAATAGTTTTAGAAGATAAAAAACAAAACAAAAACAAATAAATACACAAACTTAGCCCAACAATATTTTTGACTCGTTTAAACAATAAGAGAGAATGAAGAAAGATGAATAGATTCATTTTTAAATTAAATCCATATTCAGATAAACATTTGCTCGCACATAAGAGCACAAAAGGGGAAACTGAAACTGTGATTTTGGGTTTTGCCCAAAAAGTAATTATCTTATAACTTTTCTGTGAAGCTCTCATCAATTCCATCACCAAAAACAAAATGCTCAGGCTCGAAGTAATGCGAGCAAAATATTGCCTTGTGGATTATTTTGCCTGATTTCTTGGTGGTCACATTTGCTTTTTGCCTTTCATTATCTATAGATGTGGAATGAAGTGATAATGGTCATTAAGTTGTTGATTGGGTTTGAGATGATGGCAAAAAATCTACAGCTCCATCACAAATGTAGGCAGAGACGTTATCTAGGCCGTCATCATCAGAGCAGACGTTTTGAGAATTATAGCCATTCTCATGGCTGACATTGTCAGAAGTGTCTTTTTACGGAGAACATTGGTTTGGTTTCCATCTATGAATTCTAGGACCTTGGTTGTCTTGAATTTATTTATGTGCGTTCTGAAAGCAAGGAAAAAGAAACATACTGAAGCAAAAATGCGTAAAATTCCTCAGGATTTGTAAGTAACACAGGATTTCAGCCCAGAAAAAATATTTTTTTATATTTTGACTCACAAAGACACCTTTTCTCAGTCTAAAGTGGCTTGTTTTTAATGTGTTGAAATAATTCTGCAGGCTTCTACCCTGAGTCGGGCAGCCCATTGGACTTTCTGAAGATAGACTCTATTCTGATGTTTGTAGAAGATATCTGGGAACAAATAATTAGGGGTTTCATTGACAGACACTATAATAGTAAGGTAATGTGCACAAAAGAGCTCCAGCATTGCTTTCTCTCTGTCTATGTATATGTTTGTACTTCCGTCTCTCTATCCGTTTATCCATTCATTTCTCCACTTGTCTGCCGATCCATTATTCTATTTGTCCATCCATTTGTCCACCTGTCTGTCCATTGATTTCTCCATCTCTCTGTCCATCAACTCTTCATCTGTCTGTCAATCCATCTTTCCATCTGTCTATCTCTCAGTCTCTCTATCTGTCTCTCCATCTGTGATCCATTTTTTCATCTCTGTCCATTCATTTCCCCATCTGTCTGTCATTTTGGCCATCTATCTGTCCATTAATCTGTCCATCCATTTCTTCATCTGTCTGTCTATCCATTTCTCCAGCTGTCCATCCATTTATTAGTCTGTTCATCCATTTCTCCATCTATCTGTGCATCCGCCCTTTGTTATTCTGTCCATCCGTGTCTCCATCTGTCTGTCCATCCTTTCTTCACCTATGTGTTCACCCACTTCTCCATTTGTCTGTCAATATGTCAGGTGTCATCCATATGTCAATCCATTCATCTAAAATGTATCTTATTTCAACTATATTATCTCATGATTACAATGATAACTGGCTTTTTTGACAGAATTATGTTACGTGTACTTTTGTTCTCCTCCAAACAGCCTGAAACATTACCCAAGTATGTGGATGAAAAGCTGCCTGACAAACTGGCTCTTCTTGAGAAAACCCTCACTGAAAATGGAACTGGCTATTACTATGGGAACAAGGTGTGTAAGGCACATCATAATCTAGATCCATAATATCAGATCTGTCAGATCTGTCCATTCATTATCTGTTTACTAACTAAATACAACTGAACTTCAATACCTACAAACTTATTGTCTGTCTGTCTGTCTGTCTGTCTGTCTGTCTGTCTGTCTGTCTGTCTGTCTGCCTGTATGGATGTGTGTCTGGTTTGCGTGTCTGTTTGTTTGTGTCAGTCTCTCAGCCAGTCTGCATGTGTCTCTCTGTCTAATTGTCTGTCTGCAAGTCTGCCTTCTATATTCATTTACCTGCCTAGTCAGCCTGTTTATCAGTTTATCAATCAGCCAGTCAATGATTTCACGTATCAATTAATTGATCGTTCAGTGAGTAAAACAACAAATCAGTCTCTTAATTTATGTATTCATTTATATATATATAATATAAATATATATCTATATATAACTATATTATGTTGTAATTTGTAAAATTTCTTTTTGCCCCAGCTGTCACTCGTGGACATGGTTGCCTTCGACGCCATTGAGCACATTGTTGACCTTAAAGGGCTCTCTCACCTTGACCCTTACCCCCAGGTCAAGGATAATTTTGAGAGAGTGAGGAACCTGGAGGGCGTAAAGAAGTACATAGCCAACCGTCCCACTCCCATAGAAGGCTATGACTGGTGAGGTTAGGGCTTAACCTGTGACCTTCAACATTTTATTGTCTTTGGGCATCTGAGGAAGATTTTGCACCATTTTTTATCGCTTACCATAATATGACCAATCTAATGTTTTTTCTTATTTTGCTGTTACACTGTAAAAGTTGTTTGTCAATTTAAGACCATTTGCTGTAAATTTACTATCAATTTACTGTATATTTTACTGCAAGCTATTTCTGCGGTAATTTTACGGCATATATTTGGCATTTTTTCATGCCAGAATTATGTTGTATTTTAACATCCAAGTTTAAAAAGGACTTTACAGCAAGACTGTTTTTTGCTTTTAGTTTTGCAGTACCAGACAAAGCTGACAAAATTTAAATAAAAAATAAAAGAAAAGACAATGGGCATGTTAGAGTGGAACCTGATATCCCATGACCTACACAAAATGAAGAGAATGCTATTCTGGACCTTATCGATTTCCATCGTCAACGATACAGTATAATATGATTGTATGTATACTTTTTTCTTGCTGGTTTTTTTTGTGTGTTTTTTGAATTATGATGCCATTGCCAGTGGGGACCCAGATTGAACATCAACAGTTTCAACACAGCCAATGGTAAATCCTTTTTTTTTTCTTAAGGCTTTCAATCCTAAGAGAGTAGGATTATCTCGGCTTTTACTACGTTTAGAAGTTGCCAATTTTTGCTGAGAAATTTTGTGGGTAGAAATTTGGAATTTGAAAACGAAATAATCTCAATGGACATATCTTTATTTCTTTTTTTTTTTTTTTTAAAATTTAACATGTTTCAACGATTGAAATAACAGAAATAGCAGGAAGAGTTTGAAATCAAATAAAGAATTTTTGTCATAATTCAAGAACACATGAAAAGCAGGTGCCAAACTCCCTCTTGGAACATAACTAAATCGATCTTTGCAAGCCTGCTTGTCGCAGTTACCAATGTCATTGAGAGGAGAGCAGATGAGAATTAAATTTTTGGCTTTTTTTAGACTGTTGGATAATTAGCATATGAAACATAAGTACAATTTAGAATATTATCCATATTTTTCTATAAAAATCAACTTTGAAACTGAATACTGAAAACTGTTACTTCACTTTTCATCCGTTTGGCACTTAAACCAGTTTGGCTTTCACTGGTTGAAATTAAATTATTATTGCAGAAAAACTAGCACTGCAGCAGTGTCTTCCAACACCCTAAGGGTTAGCCCCAAAAGTTTCAATAGAATTCTGATAATTTTACACTAATATGTCATATAGGTTTGAAAATATTCCCATTGTTATGTTATAACACGGGGCTTATGTTGGACCTAACGTAATGTGCTGGAGTTCAAAAAGACATGTTTTATCAACTTGGATGCAACTCTTATATGATATCTGTTGCCACCATGAGGGTTAAAAGTAACCAGATCTTTAAGGTCAGTGTTTGCGAGGTGGGGAATGGGAGGAGAACGGGGGGTAGGCAGGGAGGGAGATTAGATCAGTCAAGTTCTTAGATGTTGATGACACTTTGACCAGTCTGTTATAGGACCGAGTTGGAATGAAATAACAGCATATTGATTGTGAAACATATTGTTTCAGATTGAGGTAAATCAATATTGTATTCATCAACACATTATTAATTTCTAACATGATAATAAAGATCTATATTTAAGTTTCAGCTCTGTGATCTTTTCTATGTGGAACGCTTTGGCTTGTTATTGTTGTTAATTCTTGTTGCTGCTTGTTAGTGTTGTAATGGTTGTTGTTGCTTGATACTGTAGTTATAGTTGCTTGTTGCGGTTGTTGTAGTCATTGTTGCTGTTGTTTAGTTACTGTTACTGTTGTTTGTAACTATTTATATAGTTACTGTTGTTGCTCTTGTTATAGTTATTGTTATTTGCTTGTTACTATTGTTACAGTTGGTGTTGTTTCTTCTTTCTATTGTTATAGTTATATTGTTGTTATTGCTCCTTGTTGCTCTTGTTATAGTTATTGCTGTTGTTGCTTGTTCCTGTTTTAGATATTTTGTTGTATTGTTACTAGTTACTGTTTTTATGGTTATTGTTGTTGTTATTTGTTACTATGGCAACGGCTGTTGTTGTTTTTGTTGTTGTTTGTATGTGCTTGTTACTATTGTTATAGTTATTGTTGTTTTTGTTTGTTACCTTACAGTAAAACTGTTTTGAGATGTATTCATTCTGACACAGACAAAGCAAAAATGTAACATTAAAATGTAAGTTTTATTCTTTTCGATATTGGATAATCAAGTTCGAGATTCAGCTAGCTATAATTTTTCCGGGATCAACAGGTCTCCAGATGCAGCTACTTTTTACTTAGACTATTTTGAAATCAAAGTGCAGTCACTGTGTATTGATCTCTGTCCTGCCTGAGTGGCTAGGTCGTTTTTGTGGAGACATACGTGATGTCATTTGAGCCGGGACTGTGGAGCAGCTTTACTGAATGTGCGCACAAAAGGTGCAACATTTCACCTATAGAGTTCAGCACTTTTCCGTGAAATCCCATTGGCCCATGAGCTTAGCCTTATCTCTGCTGGAGGTTTGCTTCATTTCTTGACTAAGCGCCTTTGCGGCGGGTAGGAAACTTGTGACTAAAATATTTCTCTATGAAAGGCATATATTGAACCTTAATGCTCTTCAAATAAAAATAGTACTGTAGTGTTAATGATTTAATGACGTAGAAAAACGACTGGTGTATTTCTGCGTCGTGATCTCTGTCTTTCACATAATGAATATGTTGTGAGGTAATGTGTGCTATCATGTCAAAGAAACTAGGAACAATCTGACTATTCTACGGGCAAGTATAATATTGTGATGTTTAAATCTGAACACTTTGTCATAGCTGGCCCGGTCAAAGATGTCAGTGTTAAGAACTGGAGCATAGAAAAACGTACCAACTTGTCAATGGAGACTGTCTTTACCAACCCGATTTCTTCCTTTACCAGATACAAGAGGTATTAAATCAACAGTGCAATGAAGGAAGAAAAATCTTTCAGTTTGTCACTTGATAGATTGGTTAAATAGATAAATAAATAAGTAAATAAATAAATAAATTAATTAATTAATGAATAAATACCTAATAATGATAATAATGTTGATTATTAATGATGATTGGTTGCCCTAAAGAAGAGTCAAGCTGACTCGAAAATTTGGCTTTCATTTCAGCTTTCATTTCAACATCAAGATGAAGTTATTTATATGTGTTATTTTTTAAAAAATTATTTAGTCAGTTGCTGGTTGGACAGTCTTTTTCTATTTTATAAATTGACGATGATGATGACGATGATATTAATAACGATAGGAAGAAAACTTTTCCTCTATACCGTGAACTTTTCAGCATTTTTCATGACAGATCGCGAGCTCAATTCTTTGTTGCTGTACCTCCACTTTTCAACTATTTGGAGAGATATATGTCATATGAAAGAGGGATACTAAACTTATCATATAATGTATTATTTCTTTGTTTTGTTTAATTTCACCGATGATTTGCCCAAAAAGGTAGATTTTGAAAATTATTTTGTCCTATCTCCTATGTGCAAAATACACTTTGCTAAACACAAAACAGCAATGTTCTCGAAATGCAAAAAATGGAGAAAACGCAACAACTGAGCTAACGAAATGTTTGAAACAAAATGTGCAATTTTTCTTCTTCTTTTTTCATTTACCTTTCTCTTTATTGTGCTTGTTTATCAGCAGCAGTAGCAACAACAACAACTCCGAGTCAAATCACATAGGACAACCATTTCTAGTTTTTGGATGTTAAACTGCAAGTGGGACAGCCACTACACAAGCACCAACAATAACTATAACAACAGTAGCAAGCAAAAACAACAATAACTATAACAACAGTAGCAAGCAAAAACAACAATAACTATAACAACAGTAAGAAGCAAAAACAATAACTTAAAAAACAGTGGCAAGCACAAGCAATAATTAAAACAACAGTAAGGAGCAAAAACAACAATCACTATAATATTAGTAACAAGCAAAAACAACAATACCTAAAATAACAATAACAAGCAACAACAATAACTATAACAACACAAACAACAACAATAACTATAGCACTAAGAGTGAGCAAAAACAGCAAGAACTATAACACCAGTAACAAGCAAAAAGCAACACCAACTATAAGAGCAGTAGCAAGCAAAAACAAGAATGACTATAACAACAGTAACAAGCAACAACAACAATATCACCAGTAACCAGTTTCTAACAACAAGAATACTTAAGACAACAATAACTATAACAACAATAGCAAGCAAAAACAACAATAACTATAATAATGGTAACAAGCAACAACAACAACAATTATAATAATGGTAACAAGCAAAAACAACAATAACTATAACAACAATAACAGGCAAAACAACAACATGAACAAAAAGCAGCAGCAACGACTATCGCCACAGTAACAAGCAGCAACAATGACTAGAACAACATTATATTATGTACATTATATAAAACAGTATATACAACAATAACTAGAATAGTAACAAGCAACAATAACAAGAAAACAACTATAAGAACAGTGAAAAGCAATAATAACAGTAACTATAACAACAGTAAGAAGCAACAGCAACTATGATAACTCTCTTATATTTGTTTTATTGTGTACAATCATTTTCAGCGATTTCTGGCATTTTAACTCATTCTCACCAATAAAAAAATCGACCACAGCGGTGACCAAGAGTAAAGTACTTTAAGAATATGGACTGATGTCTCAAATCTAAGTAGTCCACGGCAGTCACTTACAATGAGTAACCCTAATTTATTCCTGTATGGCAGAGGGCCTGCTTGTGGATATAACAGAAAGACAGATAACATAGCCAAAGGTAAAATAAGCTTTCAAGGATAAATCTCATTTAGATATGGCTTTGTTAATTTTTTTCCTTTTTTTTTTTTTTTCTTTTTTGTTTTGAATAGGGAATGGATGAGTTTAAACTAAACTTTTTTTCTGGTGTATGTCTCATGACGTATAAAAAAAAAAAAAAAAAGAAAAATTATACCTTAAAACTAGAGTAAAAATAGTCTTGCTGTAAAATGCGTTTTCAACTTTGATGTTAAAATGTAACAAAGAATTGACTCGGAAAAGTGCCAAACATATGCCGTAAAATTATCGCAGAAACAACTTGCAGTAAAATATGTGGTAAATTGATTGTAAGTTTACAGCAAATGGCTGAGTCTACATTTAGCAACAACTTTTACAGTGTAACAGCAGATTAAGTAAAAACATTAGATTGATCACAATACAGCAAGCACAAAATGGTGCAATATCTTCCTCAGACGCCCAAGGGAGACCAAATGCTGAAGGTTCACAGGCTCAGCCCTAACCTCACCAGTCATAGCCTCTAGCCTGAGGGGGGCGGTTGGCTATGTACTTCTTTACACCTTCCAGGTTCCTCACTCTCTCAAAGTTTGTCTTGACGGTAAAGGTCAAGGTGAGAGAGCCGGCCAAGGTCAATCAGATACTCGAAGGCGTTGAAGGCAACCATGTCCACGAGTGACAGCTGAGGAGTAAATAGATGAATGACTTACGACATGAATAGTTATATATAAATGAATACATTTATTAAGAAACAGATAAATTGATTTATTCATTGAGCGATCAATTAATGGACTGAGGAAAACGTTGAACAGCTGATTGATTGAGTGGTAAGTAGGTTGACTAGCCAGGTTAATGAACAAAAAAGTCTGACTGATAACAGACAAATAGACAGAGACACATGCTGAGAGACAGAAAGAGAGACTGACACAAGCAGACAGACACATACACAGACCAGACACCCATGCAGGTAGGCATAATAGACAAACAAACAGACAGACAGACAGACAGACAAGCAGACAGACAGACAGACAGACAGACAGACTAGACAGACAGACAGATAGACAATAAGTTTGTCGGCAGGAAAGCATTTTCATGTATTTGGTTAGTAAACAGACAAAGAATGGGTCAAATGTTATGAATCTACATCTAATGTGCCTCACAGCCACACCCCTTGTTCCCATAGTAATAGCCAGTTTCATTTCTAGTCAGAGTTTCCTCAAGAAGAGCCAGTTTGCAAGGCAGCTTTTCATCCATATACTTGGGTAATGTTTCTGGCTATTTGGAGAAGAACAGAATTACACGTAATATAATCCTGTCAAAAAAGGTTATTATCACTATAATCATGAGATAAGATAAAATAAGACACATTTTAGATGGATAGATAGACATATTTACAAGTATGTCATTTCATGAAAAAAAAAATCTATAAAAAAAAATAAATAATAATAATAAATAAATTAATAAATAAATAAAAGAAACAAACAAAAAAGTATATGTACATGTAATTATTAAATAACGAACAATCTGTCTGTCCACTGTTTGTCTTTCTGTCTATCTGTCTATCTGTTTGTCTTTCTGACTGATTGAAGAATAAGCCAATAGTAATAAAAAGGCCACAGAATCGCAGATTTTGAAATATTATGTCAGCATCATAGGCATTGTCCTACTATCATTTTGTAGAAATATCAAGACGTAAACTGTCAACCGGTCCACAAGTAGACATGTTACGACAAACAAATAACAAAACTGGAGAATTTATAAGTTGGAAATTGAATACATTAACTGAATGATAAATTTTCTGAAGAGTTTTGGCTTTCCATTCAGCAAGAAACAAAACATAAAAACATGTAGGCGGTGTATAAAAGAAAAATTTGATCACCTGTTTAGCTCACTGGATAAGGCTATTATTCCAACATAAAACTTGTGAATAGAATAATACATTTTTTAAAAAGTATTCATCGTCATTATCATCCTCGTCATATTCATCATGATTATTTTATAAAAAATATCTTAATCTAAGGCGACTGTCTCACCGGCAAAACTTATCAAATACATAAGAAAGAAGCAAACAGCGACATGAAGATGTTGATAGTAGAAATTGAACACGGTGATATCACTTGCCAAATATTATTTTTTACCCCTCTTATAATAGTTTTCATCACCATTTTAGAGACATGTCTTAAAATTTGAGGCATGGACTGTTAATCGGTAAATTAACCCGCCCCCCCCCCCCTCACACACACACACCTCCACCACGCCC
>JBCAUA010095275.1:0-10399 GCA_038406235.1 Peronia verruculata
AGAGAGAGAGAGAGAGAGAGAGAGAGAGAGAGAGAGAGAGCCTGTCGCTGTATTTTATGCTTTACATGAAGCAGTAGGCTATATTAATGAAATGTGTCTGTTCTCAAAGGGCAGCAGACGACAGAGAAACTTGAAGGAGGTTAGTGCCTCATCTTCAAAAGACATGCTCATGAATCTGACAGAAGTCAAAGGATAGGTGAATTACGTAAGGTGGAAAGAGCAGATTTAACTGTACAGAACGTTTTCGGGCGAGAAACGAAACTTTTTTTTTTTTTTGAACCCTGTTAATTGGTATTCCATCAAGTCTTTCCCAACTGGTATGACAAATCTTTTATTTTCTATTATTATCATTATTATAATCATTATTATAATAGTTGGTCTTTAAGGGTCCAAAGTAAATTATTATTATTATTTTCATTGTTCTTATTACTTATAAAAATTAGAGAATATTAAAATTTTATAGTTAGTCAGGTAACTTTGTAATTTTAACAAAAGAACGATCTAAGGAGATATTTCGAGGTCGATCATAATGATAATGGGATCATTGTATATGATTTGAGCGGACGTGAATGCTTATCATTCATCAAGACCTGCCTGCGTGTCTGAGTGAAACTTTCTCGATCATATTATTATGACCTACCTTGAAATACCATGACATCACTGGATAAATACAAAAATTAACAAAAATTGTAACTTTACACGCACTTATCAATGACTGACCCCTGCTCACTGATACTGTTCTCTCACAGATACTAACTTCACAACAACCTGGAAGATTTCCCTTTTCACAATGTGCACAAGTGCATTGTTCTGATTTGCGTGGCATTTCCGGAAAGGTCAGCGTCATTTCCTGAACTTATTCACACATACAAATTTATCGGCAAAATATCTAACGATTTATTTAACATATTTGACCTTTTTGAGATTAAATCGCATGTAAAAAAAAAAACACGAATTTATCGATTACTCTTAATCTAGATCTCTGACTTTTCACTTATGAGGACTAAGAGGAAGAGAAAGTAGTAGAAAAGTCTGAAAGACTCACCTGTAGATGGTGCAGTGCCGACGTCACAGCCAACAAATTCAAACCTGAAGGTGCCGCTTTGGTTGTTGTCGTTTAGATCCAGGATCATGACCCGGATGTAGGTGGAGATTTGAGGGGCAGGCAAGCTCAAATCCTCAAAGTCCAAGGCAGGATCGGGGGTGAGCTGGAGCAAAAGAAAAAAGGGTGTGGAAGGGAGAAGAGAGAGAGAGAGAGAGACATTAACTGTGAGACTTGGGCACCAAACAGCACATGCAAGAAGAACAAAGCAGGCCATGAAGATGAGATGGTCCAGAGAACTCGGCATTACTACAGAGACCACATCCTCAACGAAGACGAGCAAAACAGAATTTGGAAGGCCATCAAACCTTAGGATGATCATTGTAAAATGACGCTAAATGAAATGGTGCAAGCACGTGACAAGCTTTTCAGGGCTTGTCAAAGGCATTCCTACATTCCTGCAGTGAACATTACAAAATGGGAGGAGGAGAACCTAGAAAAAAAAAACAACATAAAGACGGGAGAACAACATTAGGGGGAATGAACGGGTATGAAGGTGGGTGACACTGTAAGGATATAGAGGTGCGACCAATATGGAGCTGGTTGTCACGTCGGCGGTGGAGTCCACCTGACTACGGGATAAATGAAGGTAAAGGTAACGGCTTTTATTTACGACCGTGAAGGGCATTGTCTAGGAGCATTTTGGAATAACGAAAATAAATTGCGTATTTCCACAATTTCCATATAACTACCCTCAAATGTTGTATAGCGTGAACTTTGTTCCTTGTTGCTATCAAACCATCAGTCTGGAACGAGTATATTTTCAATCGGTCTCCAAAGATTGTGAGATCACAATCTGCAGCGTTTTGCCTAAGATCATTCTCATTTGACTCTGTTAGGATTTTACCTCATCCTGGCTGGCGCATCTTCAAACAAATTAAAGGCCTCGCTGTACAACCGGCCTCCGATACAGCCTCACATTAATGTATATCTAATGTAATTTTGCTTTGCATCTTTACTGGGTCATGCAATTATTGCTTGCAATTTTTAACATACGGACAAAAGTACAGGTACGCATTTGTGAAGATTAGCCACAAAATTTAATAATTATATGTGGCTGCGTGCTTTAAAAACTATGTTTTTAATAAAATTCTCAAAACCACCTGCAAAACCATTGCATAGAATTCCAAAGGCTATTTACAGTAGTAGTTGGATACAGTTCTCAAGGTTGCCTGCACCGGTAGAGCCTGCATTGGGGCTTGTAAGCAACTCCTTTGCAAAAAAAAAAAAAAAATTATTACAATATGCAATTCTCAAGGCTGCCTGCAACAGTAGTCTAGTGCAATATCTCAAGGTCATCTGCAATAGCAGTTGCATGCAATTCTCAAGGCTAAATGCACTAGTTGTAATATGGTTGCAATTACCATGAATATTTGCAACAGTAGTAGTTGTATGCAATTCTCTCTACAACAGTGTTACTGTTATTTTTGTAAATGGCAGCTTACCACATTATCAGGACTATCAACCCAGGCAAGGCCGTCATTGCTGTATTCCACTCCAATACGGGTAGCTTTGGCCGGACCAAGCTCCTCCATCAGAATTTTGCTGACCATCACCTTCTTACCAAAGTAGACTTGGAAATAACGCTCCTCTCTTACTTTTCCGTTGTGAACAAAAGGCTTCCAGCCTGTGAAGGAAAGCAGTTTATTATCTAAGCTCATAAAATACCTATAACATTTCATATATAAAGACACAGTTTGCCAGACGGTGATATAGTTATTAGTATTACTTTGGAGTTGGACGTTCCGTAAGGCTCAAGCCACTGCACAAGTCCATAGAGTAAACTACATAGTGCAGTAGAAATATTTATTCATTTAGTCACCCGTTCATTCATTCATTCATTCATTCATTCATTCATTCATTCATGCAAGCTTTCACATGTTTTGCTCAATAATGCTTAATATATAATATACGCAAGCGTTCATTGATCAAATCAATCTCCAGTTTTTCATTTCTTGTTTCACTTTCTGTAACTAACAAATAAAGACTGTTTGATTTCTTTAAGCATATTTGAGCACTCTTGAACGTACCTGATCCTGTGGCGAACCGCCCGTTCACTGCATCTGTTAACGAGAATGCCGAGGCACTGATCTGACAATCTTTGATAACCCCATTCTGCATCCCTAAGGGTCCGGGGGTACAGTCAGCTGTAAGACAAACACAATGGGATGGACTTACATATATCTTCAATTTTGACAAGGGATTTGAATGCGTGATAGTCATAATCATGCAAAAAATTGAACACAACACTCACACGACATATAGATCTATAATACAATGGGCGAAAGAGATCTAAATGAAACAGATAGAAAGATACCACTAGAAAGATAGACAGACAGACAGACAAAAAACGGACGGACAGACGAATGGATGAATGGATGGATGATTGATGGATAGATAGGTGGATGGGTGGATGGATGGATGCATGGACAGATGAATGATGGATAGTTGGGTGGATTAATGGGTGGATGGATGGATGGGTGGATGGATGGATGGATGGATGGATGGATAGTTGAGTGGATGGATGGATAGGTGAGGGGATGGATGGATGGATGGATGAATGGATGGATGGGTCGATAGATAAGTGGATGGCAGGTGGATACATTGATGGATAAACAAATGAATGAACTAATGATTGAAAGAATGAACAAATTAACGAATGGATGAACGTATGAATGAATGAATGGGTGAATAAATGAATGAGAGATAAAGAAATAAATCAATAAATGGAGCAAAAATATCTCATGGCTTACATCCGCTTTTCGGTGTGGTAGTGATGGTAAAATTGACATAGTCTATTTCCCCCGCAACATCGATTGCATTGAGAGCGTTTGCTATTGCCTGGTACTTGAAGACTGTGTCCAGTCCAGAGATACCAATAGGTACCAAATAGCTGGTGTTGGACTCCACAACCGTCGTCAGGTGAATTTCATCCGTGAAGAAGATAGACCCAAACTGGGAAGTAAAAAGTCATAGTTATCTTTGCGCCAGTGGTTAACTGGAGCTGATAACAGATAGATGGCATATACTCGTATACTGCGCTTATTCTGCACTGTGCATGTTATAGGCGTATTGAAAACGTTTATTAATCTGATGAAATATGCATGAACACTTGGATAATGACCTTTTTATAGCAATATCTTATGTCCTAATATCAGAGGTGGAGATTGGGTAACCACTTTGAGACGAAATAGACTCGCAATCAAGTAGAATATTGCTCTAGAGTGAAATTCCCTCTCCAATGATGCTACTTCAGAGCGCACTTGTGAGTTATCTGCCTCAGTGAAAGTCAAGAAACTCTTGGTTTTGACAGAAAAAAATTTGACGGCCACACATAGGCCCTCATGAACAAAAATGTGATTCAATGGAAATCCTTATGGCCGATAGGGGATAGAAGCTAAGCTCGAGTGAAGATATGAACAGTTAGCCAGGAAAAGCGCACACACAGGAATCACAGCGAAAGGACTAGGATCTAAAAAAAAAAAAATGTTTTGAGACTCAAAGCCGAATTTAAAAACTAAATAGAGAAACCCCTATCCATGTCAATTTTTCCTTCAAAAAAGTACAAACAAAATGTAAATGTGTTTTATTTTTCTTTTTATCATTATTTTGGATTGAACAGAGCATGCTGAGCTCGCAAACTTAAATTTTTGTGCCTTTTTGTACAGTTGAGATAAACACCACGACAGAGGGTTGAAAAGCTTAACAAAACCGTACTGTACCAAACATTATTTTGCTAAGTACTTTTGTAGTTCTGTACTGACTCTCATCAAATTTGACATGCATGGCCCATTGTGTTTGTAAGTTTAGGAGAGAAATAGATTTTTGTTATGAAAAAGAGGGTGAAATGTGAAATTTCATGGCGTTATAAAAATTTATACAACATATTCCTTTGTACTTAAGGAGTTGATTATTTGTGATTATTCCAAACAATAAGTGAACCAAGCATAATCAAGTTCCATTGATACTTGATGGAGGACATAAATCTCAACGATTTCGATTTCGGAGAAGCCATGATAGCGGGCTTACGTCATGTCATCCATTCGAGTCAGTCATTTTTTTATTTTTTTTTTTTAAACACGCGAAATTCGATGGAAAAGAGTAACATATTCATAATTTTAAACAATTAAAAGACTACCCCCAGGAGGCGCCTTCTCTCCTCCCTTTCATTATCTTTACCAAAGACACAGTACCGACCCCCATTTGGAACTCATGATCCAGAGTCCGACGGAAGTGTAACCATTAGACAATCGGCATCGCATCGGAATATGAATCTGATTTCCATGATACGTGCAGAAAAAAAAAATGGCTAAAAAGTAGCATTTACTTTATGTTAAAAAGAACCCATTACACTACATGGCAGAAAATGCACTTGTACTTTTGCTTCTTCATGTGCAGTTTCATGTCGACATATCACTCAAATCATTTGAGGATTCATTCTGATATCTGCCTTTACTATAGCAATGACAGTATGGCAAAAGAATCAAACGCATTTGGAAGAACAAGTTAAAATCGAATCAGACTACATGTACATTAACAATAAGAAATAAAGATGTTCATTCAAAAATTACTAGGACCCGAATTATAACAAAACAAAAACAAAAACAAACTTTATGAGCGACATTTCGGGAGGTCATTTTTTGTCTAGGAATCATATATCTCCTCCTAATGATATCAGGTCAAACTTCATTCTAATAATACATGGAATCATCGTTATAAATAGAAATAAAAAGAGAAAAGTTGCTGCAAGAAGTCAAATTAAACCGCAAACAAAGAGATACAAGACAAAACGGCGAACACGTTATTATTGAGTAACCATGAACTAAATCATCCACAATATCAACAGTAAAGTATACGCTTGGTGAATGATTATTAAGCAGGAATCCCTCACGAAAATCGTGAAAGATGGAAGTCCTACAAGAAGAATAAATGAATGAGGAAAAGGACGAGAAATATCTGAGTGCATCAAGATCCAAGTGTCCTGTCTAGCTGTTGCTTTCCATAATACTCGGTATAAATCGTTTACAAATTCAAAAAAGATATATCAAAAGATCTATACTATTGTAACCTGTGGAATAACACAAGGTTAAAAAAAAAATATTTTCTAAAGAAAAGGATTTTATGCAAACATGCACTCAGTCATGTTGGAACTTTCTTTATTTCAGAAAATTTGTTATAAAATTATCAAAGGTGTCAGAAAAAAAAAAAAAACAACAAACAAGCAAACAACGACAACAAATATTAGGAATGGATTTATTAAAAAAAAAAAAGTCGTAATAAAAATTAAAATATGACGACGTTAAGGAAACAAATTGCAGATACTGACGCCGAGTGTGATGGCATTGTTGGTGTTGTTCACGTCGGCAATGCTCTTGTAAGGGCTGGTGACAGTAGTGCCCATATATTTGACGTAAGGTGGCAAGAAGATGTTGAGAATGGTGTCCTTGCCCTCGGCAGTTGAGGCGTTGGATAGGCGTAGAACTGTGTCAATTTCCACACGGTCTCTGAGAGACACAAAACAGAAAGTCTTTGACCTGGTCTACTATGGCTGTTCTTGATCGAAATTGTTGAGTGGATTGATGACGACGGATAGAAGGATAGATAAATGGGTGGATGAATGGGTAGGTTAATGGATGGAGGAATGAGGTAAGTGGATGGGATGCAATGGATGGACGGATGTGATGTATGTATGTATGTATGTATGTATGTATGTATGTATGTATGTATGTATGTATGTATGTATGTATGTACGTGTGTATGTATGGGATGGATGGATGGATGGATGGATGGATGGATGGATGGATGGATGGATGGATGATCCAAGGGTTTCGGAACCCCATAATCAGCTACAGCTTCATAATTGGTTTAGAAACGACTGACTGCTGAACTACTACAGCACTATATCATTTTTTTACCATGGACTTAGACATGCTCTTGTGTGGTTAGGCTTAATGTTTGTGACATTATAGAGAGCGAATTTTGTTTTGGAAACGCATTATTAATCTTACCGGATGGAATGAATTGAGGTAATTGTAATGAAGCCTTGCATTTGTGAGCAATAAGAATAATATGATCCTGACTCGATGAATGTATCCTATGATCTGAACGTTGTTTAACATTCTAGTGCTCACTTGGATATTAAGATCAGAAGCAAAGTATCACTTGTAGTTGTGTTGCTGTTGTTGTCGTTATAATGTCTGTCTCTTAGTATGCTATACTCACGAAGTTGAGGTGGATTCATTGAAGACAGAGGTCACATTAAACTCCAGTGTCTCGCTGCCAGTTCTGGACACCTGGACCATCACATCCAGAATGAAAACAAAGCTTTCCACGTGCACTCCAAAGCTGATCTTGTGGTCTGTCCCGTCCTGGGCAATCTCGTTGTCAGCCATTTGCAAGGTGATGTCTACGTAGAACACGTCGTCATCGGCCACATGGTCACCTCGATTGAAGGTCATACCTGACACGAGAAAAGGCAAGCTTGTTTGGTGGGTCTTACTTCTAGGGCATAAATCAAAGTATTAGAGTAAATCTTAGTCTTGAAACATCGTAAGAGAACATTAGTTTGCAATTTGAGCAGTTGTTGTTCAACTATGGGAAGACACTAGTCTGTTATAGGAATACTGAATGTGCATAATATGCACATACCTCTATAATGGTGAAAGGAATTAGAACGTGATCTCAAAAAGCAGATCTTGAACTTGATACAACAGCTTTCAATGGCACTGGCATGCAGGTCTTGATTTGTCATGCGTGTTTGTTTGTTCTAAGTGGTTATTCGTACTCAAGTACAGCCAGCCTCCACTCCTTCGCCGCACTTACGATTCGAGCAATCGTGGTGTAAACTGACATCAGATTGTTCACTTCAGACTTCAGGGAAACACTGCCCTAGGCGTGCAGTAAAATGGGGTGGGGAATGGGTGGAGGAAGGGTAGACAGAGCAAGACGAGGATGGGGAGATGGGGGATGTACATCGTTACTGCTGAGTTAGCCAAACATTGACAAGTGTGTGATTAAGCATTTGCACCGTGATATCATATGTGTCACCCAGCAAACTAGATCGCAGACAAACATACTGAGACACCTACCGCCATTTGAAATGACTCCCATGTTCATCTCATACTTAGTCATCTGTGAGGTGTTCAGCTGGGACGATTTTGTGAGTATGTATTCACTCTGGTATTTCTCAATGTTGGGAATATTCCGACCACTTCCCGTCACCTGAATGTCTTCAATGGTCAGTATGGCTGAGGTATTGACCGGCATATCGGCATCGAGCCACACCTGTATGTGAAGTTTTATAAAGGAACACAGAGATCAAAAGAATAAATAACCTCAGATAACATGGAAAGCTTACACTCCATTTGACCACATTGAGGGAGGATCGGAGAGGTTAGTTCTAAAAGCAGAATTTGCTAAAATAAAAAAAAATTTAAAAAAGAAAAAAAGAAAGAAAGAAAGAAAATCAATTCTGGACTTGTTTTCCTTGAAAGATTGGCCTTTTCTGAATATAAGAATGGTATAATAAGATGATATGTCCACTCCAGAATGTGGGAAAGGTGATCAATTAAAGGTTGACAGGCCATCCAGACCCTGGCTCATCGGGGCTCTAGATCTAATGGTATTTCATCGATATTTCATTGACTTGTAGCAAAAACGTGATTGTAATCCCTTCCATCAGTATCGGTCCCCTCTGTACCAGGTGTGGACATTGTCTGACCTTCTGAGACATTGATCACACAGATTATCCGAGAAATCTCTCATCAGGTCGCCTAAAATGAATTTTCTACGGCCTGGTGATAGCGGATTTTGACCTACATTTGCATTTTCAGGATGCTGAAGGGATCTATCGGTTAAAGAAAGGGTCAAAGATCAAAACATTCTTGCTTTTCAACGGTTAAGACATGGCAGCCACATAAGTTATAGACCTTCCTGGACCCTGAAAAAACTCTATGGGAACCCTCTCTAGTGATACATGTGGGGCTGTAAAAATGGAGGACAAAGGCCCAGAAAAAGCCAGAATAAGAAAATTTGGCCAGTACCAACATTTTGTTCCACTTTTTAGCATACCGAGTTACATGGATTATCATTTTTGTTTCTATTAGTGTATTACGTTAGTCGCGAGTAGACAATCTGGGTTAAACTTTAAGATACTTGTATAAAATGATGACAATAACAATAACGATTATTTTAAACCAAAAATATAGAATAACACACAACGACAGTTATTAGCAATCACTACTATTATTTAGTGACAGTGGTGGTAGATGTTGTCGGAGTAGTAGTAGTAGTGGCAACAGCGTGCAGTAATGAGTACCAGTGCGCAGGTTTAACCCTAGAAGCGTTAAAGGCTGATCCGGTCAAAGACGGGCTGCATAATTATCATGTTTTGCTTTTGACTTCCTCTTCAAATAAAAACGGCACTGTAAGAAAACACCCGTCCAATATAACCATTATTAACTCTTTCAGCTCTGAGTTCCTGAGCCTATCATGACCCCCCCCCCCTTCCTGCGCTCGTAATCCTTTTCAGTCTATATTTGGTACACTACTTTTGAAACAGTTGTAATCGGTTCTTGGAATTGACTTAATTAAACCAATTGTCAGGCGCTACATAAATTTCACTAGCCACCCGTGTTCCAGTGAATAACATCCAGATGGCTTGGCTGTACTATCATTTCTGAAACATGTATAAATATCATTATAGAAACCCCTTCAACCAGCAGAGGCTATGAGGGTTAAATCAAATTCTTTTGACAAACATGACTACTAAACACATTTAAATTGTAGACCAGCTGTGACAAAGTTGTGAACTTTTTCAACAAGCCGAAAGATTTCATGTCCTGGAAAGATGTGAGCACAGATACGTACTGACAGAGCAGCTACGCCTTTCAATCTCTATCTTTTTTTCTGATGATTATCTCGGTTTCTACTGACACCCTGTGAAAGTTATTAGATTAGAGTGAAAATTTACCTTAGACGAAGAGAATGGTGGCACTTTGAAAAGAAGGGGAAAGACTTTCCTTTCCGCTATAGCCATGATGATAGGATTTTCGGTTGTGTTGAGTGTGATGCCGTCCACTAATGTTAGACTTCCCTGTAGAAGACAATCATGACATTAGACAGACAGATAGATAGACAGACAAACATACATAAAGACAGATTAAAACATGGACGAATAGGAAGATAGGCAGATGGGTAGGAAAATAGCTAAATAAGTAAAAAAAAAAAAAAAAAGATAGATAGATAGATAGATAGATAGATAGATAGATAGATAGATAGATAGATAGATAGATAGAT
>JBCAUA010095286.1:0-10399 GCA_038406235.1 Peronia verruculata
GTTGTTGTTGTTGTTGTTGTTGTTGTTGTTGTTGTTGTTGTTGTTGTTGTTGTTGTTGTTGTTGTTGTTGTTAGGGTTATAGAGGTGGTATTTGTGACATAGGACTCTACGGTGGTTGGGTTGTTGATGTTGATGTTGCGAAGGGGGTAGCGTTGCTTCTATTGTTGGTGGTGACGGTCTTGGTGGTGGTGGCCGGAGTGATGGTGGTGATAGTGATGGTGTTGATGGTAGTAATGGCGGTTGTGTTGCTGCTGTTGGTGGTGGTGGTGGTGATCCTGATGGTGGTAGCGGTGGTAGTAACGGTGGTGTTGGTTTAAGACTATTTCAAAAGTTGCAAACACAGATTTAACGCAAGTAAGCCATGATGTAGTCAGAAAAATTCATCGTGTCTTGCTACCTGTAAAAAAAAAATGGAGCAGCCCTTCCACAATAATCGCAAACAGGATACAGGATTATGCAACCTGCTATTCTGAGACCTGAATAAGCGCTTATTGTCCCACCCTTCTGTTGAAATGTTCGATAAATTTCGATAAACATTATCAAAATATTGACCAGAATTGCAATATTGACATAAGCAACAAACTGCAATAATGGTGTAAATATGATTTTTGTACTTCTTTTTTTTTAATATATATATGTCGCAATAGCTTGTACGGCTCTGACACAACAGCATGTTTGCTGTAAGAGACTAAACCTAGCAGATCCTACTCTAAAACATCGGATATTTCATTGAGGTCCCGTGTTGGAAAAACAATTAAAGAGATGATGGGGAAATATAAATAATAAACTAAAGAATCTTTGCTGTATCAGACTAAATCAACTTTGGTTTCAAACTTAACCATATTCTGTTACGGTCCAAACTTGGAAAATCCAGTGAGTAATTATGAAAAAAAAAAAAAACACGACAATAACAAGGCAACAAATACTTAACTCAGAGAACCTGTGTGTCAATTTACTAACCTTCGTTACCATTGATAACACGGATTTAATGATGCACTTAAAAAACACATGCAGTCCTTAATCGACCGTCAATCTTGCTAGACTTGATCGATACAGAGATTATAATCAGCACTTCTCTAAGCAAAAAGCGACAAGTTCAATATCCTTGGCTTCTTCTACACCACTTTACCTTTCACTGACACAGAATTTCAGAAGTGTTTCTTTTATAACTTCCCCTGAAACACTTTGTCCTGAAACGATACAAGGGAAGAAAGACTTGATGTATGGCTTGAGGATTGATAAAGGTAGTTCTTCGCAAGTGAGAACATAACAAAGCACAGATTGGAGAATCGTTAATATTGCTGAATTCTCTTAATACGTTTCCACTCATTCTCTGAGAATTTCAACAACTTTCATTTCAAAATCCAGGTAAAACACTTAATGCTGAATGCAACGTAAGAGATACAATGGTTATCCTTGGCAGTTGCGAAATAACAATGCAGTGAATGCAGAGATTGGCAATTCAAGTAAATATTCCTGAATAATTCTTTACGGTATTTTTCTAATTACTCTCAAAGAATTTCAATAACGTTCATATCAAAAGTCACTTGAAACGCTTCATGCTAAATCAAAGATAGAAACACCAGAGCTGCTTTCACAGGTGAGATTAGAACAATCAAGTTAATGTAGAGATTGGCAAATCAATTAGATATTCCTGAATTCTTCACAACACTTTTCAATTCACTCTCCTGGAATTTCAACAATAGTCACTACAAAATTCACATGAACTATTTCTATGTGCATAGAAACGAAGACAGAAAGAGAGAAAAGACGTGTCCACTTCACTTGAAGAATGCACTAAAGGCAAAGATTGACAAATCAAACAACGTTCTAAGATTGTTAACACCATTTGCTTTTTACTCACTCTCCGAAATGTCATGGATAATCACTTCAAAATTCACACGAAATATTGCTTTCTGATGAAAGCAAAGATGAGTGAGAAAAGAGATGCCCACTTCACGTGTAGAAAAAACAAAGCAGTTCAGCAAATGGAGAATCGTGGCACTGTTGAAACACTCTCTAGCTTAAGGACACAAACGGATTGAGCAGACATTGGACATTTTCGCTGATCAAGCGCGGCTAAAACTGCTCACGTTGAAGTGCGGGAAAGCAGATATCGAACAGCGATAGACTGTCCAGGCAGAGAGAGAGGTGGGAAGGGAGGGGGGGGGACGTAGTGGGCTATTGGAGGAGGTGGGGTGAGGGGAGGGAGATGAATGACCGAGTGGTTGTGGTTGTTGATGGTGTCTGTGGTGGTGATGGTGGCGTTCATAGTGATAATTGTTTAAATGATGGTAGTGGTGGTAGAGTGGTAGTGATAATTCTGGAAGCAGTGGTAGCGAAGATGACAATGCTGAGTGGTAGTGGTGCTGTTGATGATGGTGATCGTGGTGATGGTGGTGAAATTAGGGATGGGTAGAGCTGATAGAAAGATGGTAGTGGTGGATCAGATGAAGGTGAAGGCGAGGATAGTAAAGTTGATGATGGTAGTGGCGATGGGGCAATGGTGGTGATGGATTAGATGGAGATGATGGTAAAGGCGGTGTAAATGTGTATGATAGTGGTTAAGATTGTAATGCTACTGGTTGTGGAGGTGGCGAGTTTTTGCCCTAACGAAAACAAATTGTCTCCAATTTTTCAATTGTGTGTTTTGGTTTTGGTTTTTTTCACACCAAACGTCAGTTTGAGCATACTGTTTCTAACACGCTGAATACCATGTGGCAGTCTCTACCACAAAATTCGAGACATCTCCGTCAGTAAGAAAATGGTTATGTCCAAAATGGTTGATGCTATGTGACCTGAGAGGAATATAGCCACTTTGTTAACAGTAGTGTAAATGAGGGCAGTCAAGCTAAATTTGGTCAGTCTTTTCGGGTGATTATGGCCATAAAGTATCCTTCTGGTAAAGATTATGATGATGAAAGTCACAGTTATGGCCTTAGAAAGAAAATGTGGGTAAGATAAAACTTTGATAGTGTTGCAAGTCGTGGTAGTAGCGATGATGGTAGTTTGTTTGTTTGTTTTAGGATTTAACGGCACATCAGCACAACAACGGCGATATTAGGCCTATCATGATTTACATGTTAAAGGCTGTTCAAAGTATAGATGAATAAAATGTAACGATATGAAGGTGGTGAAAAATATAATAGATGTTGATCATTGTGAGGAAGCTGCTGTTGTTGTTGATGTGAGTGAAAGTGGTTGTGGCAAGAGTTCTGATAATGGTTGTGCTGTGATAATTACAATAACAGTGATAGGCATGAGTACAGTGGAGGTAAAACTGATTGTGGTGAATGTGGTTGTGGCAATGATTACCGTGATAAATGGCAAAAGTGATACTTTTGAATGTGGTGAAAACAAATGTGATACTGATGAATTTTTTCATAATAGAAGTGGTAAGGTTGACTGTAACAGGCAAAAATGATATGTTGAATAATGATAAAAGTGATACTTTTGAATGTGGTAAAACCAAATGAGATACTGATGAATAGTTTCAAAACAGAAGTAATAATGTTGAATGTAATAGGAGAAAATGATAGTGCTGAATGTCGTATCACGATAAAAGTGATACTTTTTAATGTTGCAAGAACAAAGCTGACAGTCTTGAAAACAGTAATGGCAATATTACAAGAACAACAACTGATGGTGGAAGGCATGGCATTGGTGGTGCTGTTAAATTTGGTATCGCTAACAATGGTGTATATTCACTGCAGAAGGAGGTTAAGAGGTCCAGGCTGATGGTGTAGAGTCCTCAGTGAGGCACCAGGGCAGTGCAGCAGCGCTATCGATCGCTCGCTCGGTTATAACAAGAGTGACTACATGATTTTATCAGCCCCGACGATAACACTGAGAACGTATCGATCCGACCTGATCTGCAGGACAGCCAATGCTCCCAGAATTATGATGTCGAAGGTCCTCAAATCTTTTTGTCGGACTGTAACCCCAGCATATGTGAGATTTATGAGACCAGAGATCCTTTAGCTAGCACACTGAGTGTTGCCAGACCAGAGGTCCTCAAATTGTTTTCCGACTTTACCCCCGGTACGCAATAAAATGTGAGATCAGAGGTTCTCAAACCCTTTTTGAACTCTATCCCAGTACATGGGAGACCTATGAGACTACGTCCTCAAATCTTCTTGGTACTGTATCCCAATGAGACGAGGTCCTCAAAACTTGTTCTTACAATACCCCCAGAACACTGAGAATTATGGGACCAAAGGTTTTCAAAAGTTCTTGAATGAATTTACCCAACACTAAAAGAATTATTAAACCAGAGGTCCTAAAACTTTTTCGGACTATACTCCAAGCACACGGAAAATAATGAGACCAGAGGTCCAAAGTCTTTTTCAGACTTTACCCTAGTATACAGAGAATATGAAACCAGAGGTCTTCCAACCTTTTTCCCATGGTACCCCAACATACGGAGAACTTTGAGGCTGCAGATCTCTTCTTTTTTTTTCCATGAATTTATGTATTTATTTATGTATTTATTCATTTATTTATTTACTGATAATTTATAAGTTATTTATTTTGTATTTGAAACCCTATCTCCACATCAAAAGAATGGACCTGCAAAACATCCAGGGAAACACAGATCTGAACATGACAAACTCAAGTATCGCGTGTTAATGGAAAAAGCCTTCTCTGTGTAACGCACTACAATTACAGAGACAAAAAAAAATGATGCTATATGTAAGAGATATAATAAATGGCATCATCTAAGGAATTGTCAACCATATAATATATATATATATTTATAGCACTTTATTTCAACAGCAATAGAGATCACACTCCCCTCCGCCTGTTCTCAGTGAAGGCCTGCACATGAAATAACTCGTGTAATTTTGCGCAACAAAATCCAACAAAGCTTCATACAAACAGGATAGTCACAGCAAATTGCATCCGAATTTCTGGCCCTTTGTTCCATCAATTATTGCATTATCTTTCGCTTCCATCGATTCCTACTAGCTCAGTATTCAACTTTTGATCTGGGCGAAATTTTATGCGGGTTTGTCCACCCCCCCCCCCCCCCTCCCCCCCTTCTCACCCCTTCCTTTTACCATCCCTTGTTTTTCCTCTGTAAAAGTCATTGGCTGCATTTTTTTACCGACAATGTTTTGCATGACTCCTTTGTGGTGGAATAATCGATCTGGTTAATTTAATGCGTTCTTTGTTATGGGAATTCCCTAGCAAACTGAACTGACGGTACAGAGATAGAAATTAATACAGTTTTGTAATATTCTCTTAGTGCATTCTGCTGCATCAAATTATCGTTGACCGTGGGAGAATTGGAAACACGTTTTTGATAAGAGGTTTTGAGGATAAGGAAACCATTGTGGTGAAATTTTGGTTTTAACACTAAAGGAAGGAGACAAAATAATGAGCGGTTCCTGAAATATGATGATGGATGGATGGATGGATGGACGGACGGATGGATGGATGGATGGATGGATGGATGGATGGATGGATGGATGGATGGATTTTGTATGGGGCTTGAGTGTATATGTTTGAAACAATACATGTGCACAGAAATGTCTGAGTGACTATATGAACTATATGAACTGCTGTGTCTTTGTCTTTGAAAACGATTGTCTATGTATAGTATATGTAATGTCTTTGGGTCTTAAAAGTGTGAGACTTCTATGTAAGTTTTTTTTTTGTGTGTGTGTGTGTGTATTTGTGGCCGTGGATCTGTACAAAAACGACTGCTTGTACATACTCTTGTCTGTTGCTTATATGGTTTGTGTATGTGGCCTTTCATCTATCTATTATATAAGTTTTATGTATGTGTGGCCGTGCATCTATACCATATAGTTTGTGTATGTGGCCGTTCATCTATACGAAAACGAGTGCTTTTATATAAGTCTGTGTGTATGTGTGGCCGTGCATATATACGAAACCGAGTGCTTTGATATAAGTTGTATGTATGGACGTGCATTTTTACGAATCAGGTTTTAGTATGAATACTTCTTGCTGTTTTTTTTTCCCCGCCCGCTGTCTCTGTAGAGCAGGGAGTCCGCTCACTCGGGACAGATGACCTTTTGCTCATTGTATTATTCATGGATTCATGGAGGGATTGTCAGGACAGGGAGGACGGGAGGAGGAGGGGGGGGTCAGGTTGAACATACTGACTACAGTCCTTCATGCAAGGAGAGGAAGATGAGGAAGATGTACATGTGGAGGGGCTACAAGAGGATGAGGATAGAATGTAATCCGAGGATGGGAGACAAAAATGATGGAGAGAACACCAAAAAAGACAGGGACAAAGAAAAGCGTGCAGCCAAAGAGATAACAACAACGTAAAAATGACAGAAGAGAATAGGAGAAAGAGAATAGGACAATGGGAGAGAAAGGAGAAATAAAGAAAAGGATGGGGAAAAAAAAGAGAGTCAGGGAAAAAATACAAATGTATAGAGCGATAGGAAAAAAATAGGAGAGAATAAAGAAAAGTAGTAGAAAATAGTAGACATGAGAAAAGGATGGACAGAAAAATAATCAGAGAAAAACGACAGATCTATAGCCAGAAAAATAAACACAATGTGACTGAGACAGGGGAAACATGAAATGAAAGGGTGAGAATAAACAGACAATTGCTGGGAAAGAAAGGCGAAACAGTGAAAAAGAACAAAAAAAAAAAAAAAACGAAAAGAAACAGAAGAGAAACAGAAAGGTAGACAGATATACAACCAAAACAGAAGAGATAGATGTATTACTTTCTTTCGACATGGACTCTGATCGGCTTCATCGTGTCTACATTGGTGCAAACTTCAGTATGGCCAGAAACAAATACAAATATACATACTTTTGTAGATAAAGCAGTTTAAACGGGGTCCATCGAGGAGCAACGCGTCTACGCTTGACCGAAAAACTTTATGTCCCTGACTCGAAATTCTCTTCCGACCTAACGCTGCGTAAGCATAGAAAATCTTTCAACGGTCTCTTGGTTTCTTGGTTCCCACCCCGACGACTCATCTTCTCGCTATAAGGGCCAATATTTTTCGGAGGTCTCGTGTGTACATTTTGCACATAATAGAGCCCCTGGCAGTTAGAAATCCAAGGAAGAGAAGGTGGAGACGTCACCGCCTTGGTAGAATTTTCAAATCCAAATTTCTTACCCATAAAATGTCTTCTTACTTAACTGCGCACGAATTTACAGCCGAGATGATCCTATCTTCCTAGGATTGAAAGGATACTGACATAATGAAATAAAATATAAGCCTACTGATTGTGTTGCATGTCCAGGAAATTCCATACATTATGCATAACTAACCAAGTCTATCATGTGGATAACTGCAAAAAAAGCAAATTCAAGTCATCAGGACAAGCCATTCTACTGTTTGAAGTGAATTTGCTTAGCAGCTGAGTTATAAATCTGTACGCCATGGAGATGCGAAGCTTTTGATCGCCATAATTCTGAACACGGACTGCATAGCACACATCACGTTACGTTCTATATACCTCCTGATGGAGGTTATCTCGATACACAAATCACCAATGAAACAGTTCAGAGCACTATAAAGGAACACAGTGACTCTAACGGAGAACTGCTGGCAACTGTGAGAGGAGGAAAAGTCCATAAATGTTTCATAATGCAATGGCCTAATGATGATAGCTGCTGTACTACAGGGCACAGTGAGATGAAAACGAGGAGTAGAAGATGACGGGGGGAGGGGAGAATTTAGTGGACAATATCAGAAAGTAAACACGAACCAGTTTTGCCACAGTTTTAATCTAGGTCTGTGACGGCCAGAGGTGGAAAAAGTTGTCAAAGAAAACGTCATCGGTAGCGCCCCGGACAAGCTCTGAGGTTAAGGGACCCTTGAGTCATGGAGATATGGATCTGGCCACAGACAGAAAAGCGCAAGGGATGAAGAAGGTAATCCACGCCAAAAGGCTATATCCATATCGAAGGAAAATCAATGCTGGCGGTCGTAAGAGCAAAATGCCTGGATAAAAAGCAAAGGCTTCTCGGTTGCCAGGAATAGACCCGTGGTGATATCGAGGGATTTTCAGGTCCTGGGTGCGCCATTTGGTCATTCGGCCTAGGTTTAATGTTGAACAGCTGTATAATTATTCATTTGCATCATTCGGGGTTTTGGTGTGTGAGAAAGTGAGATAGTACAGCAGTAGTAGTAGGACTGGAAGTAGAAATAGCAGTGATGATTATATAATGTAAGTACTAGTAATGGTGGTCCTGGTGACACGACAGGGCCGTGGTCACCAGAACTCTTTTGTTGTCACTTTATCCATAAATTTATTTATTCATTGTTTTAAACTACACCAATTCGTTGGGTCTTAGTCAGCTTTCAAAAGTAAACATCCACATATCCATTCACCCATCCGTCGTTCCATTTATCCATCCATCCATCCATTCATCCACCCATTCATTCATGTATCCATCCATCCCCCAACTATCCATCTATCCATCCATTCATCCATTCATCTATCCATCTCCCCTTAAACAATTTTCAGTTTCTACAACCGTATCTTGAGATCTTTTAAAGTGAAGGAAAATTGCTGAAAATCTGTATTTTTGTTTGACCAGCTTCCTCATGTAACACACAAAATGTTCTTTTCACTACGTTGTATTTCATTCTCTTCATCAAAGAGGGCTTAATCATTCATTTACAATTTTGGATCGTCTTACACAGCTTAATAAGGAAAAAGTGCTTACGCATGTTCAAATCAAAGATGTTGCGATGGTCAATGGTCTAGAAGGACTGATAGTGACAGGGAGGGGGGGGGGGCTGGGGTGGAGGATCAGATATGGGGTTGGGCATGTAAGGCTTATGGGGTAATTCTCCCTGGTTCCAATGTTGTCTCTGATTACAGATAAGATTTGATTGGTTGGGAAACAGCAAGATAGTGACCTGACCTGGGACGAGGAAATGGATGGATGGATGGATGGATGGAAGAACGGATGGATGGATGGATGGAAGTACGGATAGATACATTGAAATAGGTAAGTGGACGGATGACCATCACTCAGTCCATCTATCTATCCATCCATCCATCCCTCCATCTAAAGATAATTATGTCCACTGTGTTAAGACAGGCTCAGACATCTTTCCCCCCATCTACCCACTCACAGTCACGACCACTCAGAGACACCGGATCTCAGGGTCTGTCTTGCATTCTTTGATCTGTCCCGCAGTCTTTCCTCTCCAAATGAAGTCCCTTATGAGCACTCGCTAAGCTTGTGCTCTATGATTGTCTCTGAGGCTCGAGATCAGCGTCTCATCCAGATTCACTAGAGACTAAGAATTGTAGAACTATAGTGGTCTGGTAGGTACATTATTAGTGACAGCGGTACTGGGTTAGTGTGAGAGGGTAATAAGAAGTAACAATTGTAGTAGAGGTAGGTGTGGTAATATAAATAGTCATAATAGTAGAAACAGCAGTAGAAGTAGAAGGAGAGGAGGACTATAACGAATGTGCAGAAGCAGCAGATTATAGAAGTAGTAGTGGAAGGGTGATAGTAGTGGTAGTAGCAATAATAGTAGTAATAGTAATATCATCATCATCAGCAGCAGCAGCAGCAGTAATAGTAGTAGTAGTAGTAACAGTGAAGTAGTAGTGGTAGTGCAGTAGTAGTTTGATGATAGTAGTAAAAGTAGTACTAATTAGTAGTGTAGTAGTAAAAGTAGTAATAGCAATGGTAGCAGTCATAGAAGTAATAGTAGTAGTAGTAGTAGTAGTAGTAGTAGCAGTAGTTATAGTAGTAGCAGTAGTAGTAGTGATAGTGGTGGTAGTAGCTGTAACAATAGTAGTAATAGTAGCGGTAGCAGTAGTAGTAGTAGTAGTACTAACAGTAATAGCAGTGGTAGTTTTAGTAGTGACAATGATACTTGTAATACTAGCAGAGGCAGAAATAGTATTAGTAGTAGTAGAAGGAGGTAGTAGTAATAGTAACAGTAATAGTAACAGTGGCAGTAACAGTAATAGTGATAGTAGTTGCCTACATGTAGATCTAGTAGTAATGACTGTAATATTAGTAGAAGTAGGCAGAGAGAGAGAGAGAGAATATAAATTTCATATTTCATCGAGAAAGCTTGTTCCGATATTCATGTTCCTGACGTCTAATTGTCCCAACAATACAGAATAAGGTTATTACTTCAGAGATAGACATTAATAGGCTTCCCTTTCAGTGTCCTTCCCTATAGAAAAGTTCATAGCATATTACATTAAAGTGTAAGTTCTGTACTCCGTTACAAGAAGATTAACAAATTTCAGTTCAGTATCTCTGCATTATAAAATATTCTAGTCCGAGCATTATAGGTGGGCCAGTGTTCGCTAGGGTTGTTGTCGTTGTTGTTGTTGTCGTTGTCGTCGTCGTCGTCGTCGTCGTCGTCGTTGTTGTTGTTGTTGTTGTTGTTGTTGTTGTTGTTGTTGTTGTTGT
>JBCAUA010095297.1:0-10398 GCA_038406235.1 Peronia verruculata
GTTTTTGGCTACTAGAAGTTTATTGTTTTACAAGAAATAGCATAGGCAGTCCGTGACGTTGCACTACCCCTTTAATGAGCTTGTTCTCCCCCCTGGTAGGGTTCGTAGGGGACCAGAATTACAGCCTATCTGGGGTACAGGCTGCTGCCTGGATGGGTGGATTGCTGAATGCTGCCTCCCTCCCGCCTCGCCATGAGCTTCTACTGAACACCAAACAGCTCAATGCACTTAAATATTCACAAAATTACTTAGAAAACTAGTTATGTATTAAAGATTGAATAATAACTACCTCGACATAGGGAACACCCATAAGCTTGAGTAAAGTTTTACACTCATCGTTGTGCTCTTTGGTCACTTTTACCAGGCGGCGACTGAATTTGTCTACATTCTCTTCATCGCCTGAGGAAGCAAATCATGACATTTTTAGTACTACTAGAACATTTTATATGGTTTAAGTTTATGAATAATATCAGACATGAGAAGTACAAATTTTGTTCTGGTACAATATAAGAATGATGTTTAAAAAGCAAAATTAAATTATTTCAAAGACACTGAACATTTCTTGTTTATAAGAACCAATTGTGAGTATTACACTGTAACAGAAACTGATTTCTGCCATTAGACAAAGTTCTTTCAGTCTGCCTCATCCTGGTCAATGATATTTTTGACTTCGTGTAACTGGAATATAATTTACTCGTACATATTGTGTCTCACCAACTGTGAGGGGAATTTCCTTTTCAAGACAAATAAAGTTTATTTTATCTTATCTCACCCACAACATTGTAGTTCTTCTGTTCAATGAGGTATTTCAAGGTTGATCACAAGATTGAGGGATTGCCACTCAATACACTGATGTGTGTACAAGATCTGCATATAGCAGGCAGGTCTTGATGATGGATGAACATTCAAAAATGTCCACAGCACATAAACAAACCGTGTGTGAATGGCTTAGATCACAATACATACCTGCTTCTGTTGCTTTTTCCAATTCTTTCTGAGCCTCATCTCTTTTCTCCTTTCTTTTACTCAACTGCAAAACAAAATCATATATATTCAGATTCTTAAATTATTCTCCAATTTTCACAAATCAACCTTTTCTCCTATCATCCATTGCCCGTTTGTTCCCGTATAACTTGTAAAGCTTGCTTTATGATTTGCTTTCATAAAGATTAACTGTAGAAATATTAGTCTAGTTCATCCTATTTATATCTGCTCCTAACAATACAATGCTATGTAATGTTTTAATGTTTTTGTCTGTGGCTAGATAGTCTGAATAATTTAATTCCCAGGAATTAGGGTTTGCTTCATTACCAAAATACTAACTATAATTAACATAATCAATGATAAATAATGAACTGAAACATCAATAAATTAACCTCATTTTCTTCTACACTTCAATACTCATAGCAACTGCAACTTGCAATACAATAAAATACTACTTTATTCTGTCTAATACTTCTAGCCAAAATAATAAAAGAGACAAAGCAAAACCTCACCTCTCCAGACTTCATGTCTGGTGGTTTCCCATCAAATACATAGACTGGCTTGATACCATTTTCTATCATTCTGATTGTTCGATAAAACATGCCCATCAAGTGACTGTAGAAACAAAAATTGTTACAAAAAGTCTGGCTTCTTGTCAGAACCATCATTATCATTGTATGCAGAGGTTTTTATAGATTCATGGGTAAAATCACTCATAATGGGGGTTTTCTTTTTTTAACCTAGTAACTACTAAAAAACAGTAAAGACATGTTTGGCCTCATCAACCACTATCATCCACAATGAAGTAAAAAGCAAACAAACATTATTTTGTCTGAAATCTTTAACCTGGTAATGCTATGGCAGTATATCACAGGTGACTGGCGACTAAACAGTGCGACAGTGGTCGTAATAACACACTGAATGGCTCCTCTCTGATATTAATTTTTTTGTCATTCGCCGAGACTTAAAACGGTTACCTACACCAATTTTGTCAAACCATCGTTAAACTTCACGGTGTATTGGCCTCAGTTGTCAAATTATCGCCATAATAACTATGCGTTGTTCAACAGACAGTAAAGGCAAAGGTAACTAACAGAACAGTGAGAAATTCTATGCCCAAAGTTGAAATCCTCTTAAACAGAAGAGAAGAAGAACAGAGATCATTGGCCATATGGCCCACTCAAGTAGTCCGAAACTACAATAAAAAGAAATGAAGATCATGAAAAGAGTATCAAACAGATGTAGTTCCTTTGTTTATACACCTTACTGAATAATAACGCAGACTCCCCTGACCACTTGACACACTCAACAAGTCTCACATTGGTCAAGCTGTTGAGAGTACAAGTGAGCTACAATTGCTATGAATGACAGCTAAAGTAGTTTATGCATCTATTAGTTTATATATTAGAAAGCTCTCTTGTGCTTTCACTCTGTGCCATCATTAGACCACGTGTATTCTTTGTAGTCACTGCTACTCCGTCAATGTTTGGTGGTCTCATCTAATTAGAACAATCTAAGTCCACAAGGTCACAAGTTTGACAGATTGCAGTTTACACTGAAATTCTATAACGTGAACGTAAATACCTCCCCTATGTTAAGTGGTTTCATCCAAGCAGTTATGTTAGGTTATGAATAAACAATGGATATGGTCTGTGTGACGAAGGGTGATAAAACTGACACCCATATGAAATCGACATATCTTTGTGAATACAACTTTTTTTTCTACCATTGGCTCATTGCAAATATTATTACAAGTTAAGAAAGGGTGGGGTCCGGGGAGGGATCATAGGAAGACCTTGGTGAGTAAGGTGGTCAATCTGAGCCTGCATTATGTTACTCTAAAGTCAAGGCGGAGTCTCTGTTGTCAGAACAAACTGCCTAAGGCTAAGTACTTGCGCTGAAGATCCAGGTTGACAAGGCGCGCCGCAAGGTGTTGCTTTAGCTCCTAGTCTGGGCCACAGATCTAGAGTTAATAATGAATGATGATATCTGCTGGAATAACAAATTTTTAAAGAGTCTTATGTAATTAATCCCTAATCTCAGTCTTTCTGACATGAATGGTAATTCTGAACCACGCAATATGTCTGTTTCACAATTTCACGATAAGTGCACATCTATCCTGCTGACCTGGTTGTCTCTCCTTCTTCATTGGTCAGCTGTGAGCCATCTTGTCGGACAGCAATGAGGAACTGGTAAATACTCATAGATGCATCAATGGCCACTTTTCTACCTGTCGGGTAAATATTCAAGATTTTCAAACATATTGTAAGAATTCATTAAAAAAATAAAAACAAAACGTTTCAAATACAAACCCCAAAATATACTTTAATCACACAAATTAGGTAAAATATCGAATTTGCTTGGACTAGGCCCTTACTTCTTACTCCACAAAATAAAAGCCCAAATTGTGCTTGATCTTCTCTGTCCAACAAAGATTATTTCATCCAAAAATACAGTATGATGAGCCTGTATGACGAAGCCTCTGCAGTCCCATCTAACAAAATGCCAGCACATACCACATTTGTAATAGACCTGTAAGTGGCCCCTTACAAGAATGTCTGAACTTTTTTCACTGACCGAAATAACAGTGTTTTCAATGTGTTTGCGCTTATGGGGAGGGGTTTAAATCTTAACCCTTCTGAAAACATTTTTGAGCAGATTGTCGGAAAACTTACAGGTCTATTTGGAGGGTATCTAGGTTGAATAAAAGCTCTACTAAATATTTTAAGTCTGTCACTCAGAGGAAAGAGTTTTAATCCTAAATTTCTTACCCATTCTGTGTCTATAGTGTTTTTTTTTTTTTTTTGCTTCACACACTTCTTTCCAAAGTCTAACTGGTCCCAAAGATCTAGTTCAGATGTGAGAGGGCTGCTCAATCGGGGAAATGGCGACCAAACAGTGAAATTGAGGCATGTAGATTGTAGGCTCCAGTGACATCACTATGTCTATGGATTCAGTGATCCCCTAACTTCTTGGGTAGGAAAGCCCAATGTCTAACCTTCTTGGATAAGGGCAAATATACATGTATTTCTAAAGTCCTGCATATGCGTCACTACAGAAACTCTTGACAGTTAAAATCAGATGGAGTGTAAGCAGACACCACTGTCCGGGCAAAAATGCCCAAATACTGGCAAATAGTAGATCTCTACCCAGTCTAGGTTGGATCTAGACTCTAGATCTAGATCATCTAGATCTAGATCGTACGATCTAGTTAATCTAGATCTAGATCTATATCTTGCGATCTAGATCTAGTTAATCTAGATCTAGACCTAGAAGCCTAGATCTAGATCTAGAATAGATCTAGAATCTAGATCTGGATTATCGACCAAGCAAATCAAATAAATGGCTTACCAAAGAAGTTTTTGATATCATTTTCTTTCATGGCAGACGGCGCATGATCTCCGAGAAGTTTTGTCAGGCCGTGAATTCCCATTCTAGTAGTAGTACAATTATTATTCTGGGGCAAAACACAAAATCCGTCGGCCTTTTGCACCGCCAGCAATCGTATTGCCCAATAGCGAAAGTAGAAGAGCGGTCTGGATCCCATAAACCTCGTAAGCTTCTATTCCGCGCCAAACTGATACTGTACGAGTCATTTTCGTATTTTTTTCAGTGATTCACAAGTTCTTTAAAGTGCATTTAATAGTAAATTAAGTATCTTAAAAACATGCAATAATTTATGTATTGAAATTCCATCTCAATTAACATACAGTGACGGTATTTATTTTTCTACGACTTTATCAATAGAGTTGCTCTACTTTATTCATATCAAAATGGCGACTGTGGACCAGTTCGGCATGATCAAAACAATAGAGGAATCAGATGATGTTCCTCCCAGTGACGACAGCACAGATTCGGACGACGAGATGGTTTGTGCAAGTTTTGAATAAAGCTCATATTAATGTCAAATTGTTTCATGTTAATGCTTTGTTTCCATGGCTTGTGATTTAACACAAAACGTTGCTCAACGCGTGGTCGTAACTAAAACTTCAAGGCTGTCGTTATTCGGACCCCCGGGGTTGGGGTGTGAATAATCTGGTTACTCTTCGGACCCCCTGTGTGCCAAGAAAACTCAAAATGCCTGTTAGGCCTACGGCAAAAAAGGTGGATGGATACTGCGATGATTATGCTTGGCTGTTAAAATCTATTCACTATACCAAATAACAGAACAACCCCGCTGGCTTAACCTGCTGGTACCCTCGACCAGCACAAGTCCACCCTAATGCTAACATGTAGGTCCGACGAGCGGGTGATGGTCCTCCCTAATGCTAACATTATGAGATCCTCGACCAGCGCAAGTCCATCCTAAGGCTAACATGTAGGTCAAATTCTTCCTTTTCAACCCACAAAAGGATTTGTTGTTTTTCTTAAGCCTTTCAATCCTAAGTAGATCTATTCTAGAGATCTAGTAAGAGATAGGATTATCTCAGCTTTTAGAAATTGCCAATTTTTGCTGAGAAATTTTGTGGGTAGAAATTTGGAATTTGGAAATTTGGCCTGTACAGTGGCACCCAGGCCTACTCTTACATCGATGTTCAACTGCCAAGGGTTCTTTAACGTGTGTAACGTACACACGGGACCTCTGAAATATATTCACCCTTATCTGAGAAGGCTAGACATCAGGCTTCCCTACCCACAGGAAGCCAGGGACTGTTGAGCCACTGAAAAAAATGCGGGTTTTCGATTTTTGTGTCCTGTCATCCCCCAATGCAGAACCCATGAGTCGATCCTGGCCGCTCCATGAGCAGATGCCATACTCATTGAGCCACTGCGTCCCCCCACAAAAGGACCAATCTGACAACCCTTAAAGTCCAGGGAGGGGGGTCCGAATAATAACCAGATTATTTGGAACCCCAGGGTCCGAATAATGACACCGTAACTTAAAACTTAGATAAATCTCTAGATGTAGATCTAGACTAGATCTAGATTTAAATCTTTTACGTGAAATAGATCTAGATCCAGAAAGCACCTCGTTGGGTGTGCTTGCTGTGCTCGGCAAGCAGCGAGGCAAAAAGCTTGCGAGTGCTTACGTACGGAACGTGGCATAAGCACACTGCTCATGCAGGAGTGCTTGGCTACAGAACAGACCTCAGATTCTAGGTCTAGGGCATTCACATGGTTTTGTGGTCCTGATCTGTTTCCTCTATGTCTATGGAAGTCACAAGAATGACACATATTGATTAGGCCTGTATTCCAATAAAGTGATGTACATTAATTACTGTCAGTATGATTCTGACTGTGTTGGTGTTGTCAGAGTGTTTCAAATTGCAAATAAACAATGGATACCTGCCATTTTTGTGACTTCTGTGGTAAAAATAGACCAGGACTATGAAATCATGGCGGTGTGACGATTTTAGATCTAGACAGATTTAGATTCTAGACCTAATTAAGCCTATCTGGATCTACTCACTGTGTGAATCGGTAGTGGCATTAGACTGATTAGACAGGCATTTTTTCATTTATATTTTAAGTTCATAGTGTTAATCACAATTACTTATGACTTAGATCTATATCGAGAAATCTTACAACATACTTCTTGATCATCAGTCATCAGGATGCCATTGTTTGTACATCCTTAGGCATGGCAGATGAAATAAAGTATGAAAATGCATTTCTTACAAAGTTGTGATAATTCCCAAATGTGTTCTAAATAGATTTTAGCTCATTTAAGAAGTGGATTTTTTTTATGTCATTTCTTTTTTTTTTTTTTTTCATTTCTTTTTTAGGTGTCAAAACAAAAGAGAAAGAGGAATCGAAAACAGACATTGTTCAGCTCAGGTTTCAGATTTAATGATGACAACACAGTAAGTTCAGTTTCTCTTTTTTTTTTTTTTTTCAGCCAGAATAGATGTCATTGAATTCTACTTCTGAACTTCATCCCAGACTTTAGTTATAATATAGTTGTCTTTGAAAATAAAGCATCTGTGTTTGACAGTTATTAACTCATATTTAGCAAGAAAGAGATGGCAAGTAGTGATTTATTTTGTAAATTTCTACACTGATATTAGTGACATATTCAAAATTCTTTACCTTATCTCTTTTTGTTGTCTTGCTTCTTAGACAGAATATGTTTTTTCATGATTATATATAACTGACTTCTTCACGTTTTACATTTTGCCTACATACATCTAGCTTGGGACATGAGTTTTTACCATTCTTCCACAGCTACAAACATTTAATCCTTGGAATATGAAAGCCAAGGGAATGTCCAGCGTATCATCTCTTGATGAGAAAATATCGAAAGTACGGAAGGAGAGACTGGTATGTTATATAATGATTGTCTGTAATCTTAAATTTTGCACTGGAAATGAGTTATATGAATTTTTTTTTTTTTTTTTAGGTTCATTAATTGTGTGGTTTACTGAAGTAACTTTTTTTCTCACAAATGTCAAATAACTCAAAGAGAGAATATAAGGATCAAAATTCAGTTTTATTTTCCAACAAAATCACTTCACAAGAATTTGCTTTTTTCTGTTGTCACAATCAAACTGCATTTCAAAGGAAAGATTATCAATTTATCATACTATTGTAATTGCAGAAACAGAATAACAATAAAGAAATCCAGGAGGAAGACATGAGTGTTGAAGAAGATGTCGAGTCATCAGATGAGGAAGAGATGAAAGTTGGTAAGGTTCTTAAAACTCCTGATATCTGTAGCATTGAGGTGCAGTCAGAACATTCATTGCATTTTAGTCTATGACATTATTTTCCTTTAGATTCATGATGTAATAATGGAACAGCAGTTATATAGAGTAAGGAAACATAAAATATCAATGCTTTTGTATATTTGCTAGCAGTAATGTCATGGCCATTCTACCATCCTCCAAGTTAGTTTCAGCTATTTTTAGAAAGTGGACAAAAAATTTTCATGGACAGCAATGATTATAATGTTTTTGTGGCTGATGACACTGAAGCATTAAATTAATGAAACAAAATAATAATTGTTTAATTTGATTTCTTGTGTGGTGGTGATTTTGGCAAGCATTACAACTCAGAACCTTTTTTTTAAAAAATGACTATGATTTTGCAGTAATTCTGACATATGTCTTTGTTGTAATCAGATACAGTGAAGACAAAGGAAAGAAAAAAGAAGAGACAGAAAAAAGCTGAAGGGGAAGAAGAGGAAGAGGTAAGTCTAAATTTTGGGGAGGGGGTGGTATCATCACTTGGGAAATTCCCAATATATTCTGAAATTATGACACTATTAAGATTTTGTAATGTCTTAACTCTGTAGTTGACTTGAACCATTCATCTTTAATTAGACCACTTGCATGTCTAAACAGACAACTACATTTTTATTATGAGAAGTAGAGTTAAGAAGAAATCTGGTTTCTCTTTCACAAAATATAAACATACAATTACATGTAACATGCTACTCACTGTAAGACATGGACTAATAAAAATTTGCTACCTTTTCTTGAATTATTTTCCTTTTTCATAACTGAATGTTAAAATTACATTTTTATCATTTGTTTTTTCAGGTGGCCAAAATCGAGTTTTCAGAAAGCATAGACACCTATGATGACAAGCTTACTTTTCAGGAAATGAAGTTGTCAAGACCATTGCTTAAGGTGACCATTAGTAGTTCATTCACCACCACTTCATAGAATATTTTTCTTCTCAAATGAAATACGATACATTTCATCAAGGCCTGTTTGAATGAATCTATCATGCTTACATTATAACATGTTTAGATTTTCAATCTATTTGTCATTGGAATTGCCATATTTAATGTTATATTAACTGTCAACTGAATAAATCAGTTATTTGACTGAGATTACAATTGAGCAGTTCATTCTGTTATTCTTTTTGCCAGGGTTTAGCTTCAATGGACTTTGTAAAACCAACACCCATCCAAGCAGCCTGTATTCCCACAGCTTTACTAGGCAGGGATATCTGTGCTTGTGCTGTGACTGGTTCAGGTGAGACTTCATGTCAGAGCAAAAAATGAGCATTTTCTAGGACATCAAACCACATGGATTGTTTTTGTCATCTTTCATCTCCTGTTTTTCAGTCATGTCTAGAGCCCTTAAATATGATGGCCACTTTTGTTGCTGAAATAAATTGTGTTATCATTCTTCTTTAAATGAATTTCGAGGGATATTATATTGCAAGAGAGTTTGAATTACACAAGCTGCAGTGTTGTTCAGGTGGTTTCAGTAGAAACCTCATTGCCATGTTATATCCTCATCATATTTTTTTCTTCTCTGGCAGTATTAGATTAGATATTGCAAATCAGGCCATCCAGATCTGATATACCCATTTCAGGAAAAACTGTAGCCTTCATGTTGCCCATCCTAGAGCGACTACTATACCGACCAAAAGCCACTGCAGCAACTAGAGTGTTGATCCTGGTCCCGACAAGAGAGTTGGCAGTCCAGGTTCATACAGTTGCAAGACAGCTGGCACAGCATTCCAACATTGATATATGCCTTGCTGCAGGTAAGGAGACTAATCAGAGCCACATGGCTCTGTCTCAGGGAAATCCTCATCCCTTGTGTTTTTCATTCTTTTAATTCTTGACACATCTTATATAATGACTCAGGATAATTTCAAGATGGCTCACATCAAAAGCGTTGGGAAGGGGCCCTGATTCAGTTTGCTATTGAAATATGCAAGCCAGATCAACATCCAGCTAGCCATTGTGCCCATTATGGGAGGCATCCATGCTCATCAAGGTTGGTGTGGATATTATAATATAAATTATTTTGGAAGGAGAAATGGAAAAACTATGGCTGGCTTGCATAGGATTACTTATGTGTGAAGAAATGTGCTTGCCTCACATTTGTGACATAATTTACTTTAAAAACTGTACATAGTAGAATATTGGTAAATTTCTTATCCAGTTTTGTACAAACATCAGTTTTTCAAAATACCGAGTGAAATGATATATTAACACTGAATGAATGGAAATGCAGTCTGTTTAAGATAGAATTGCCACAAGGTGTTTTTATCTCAATATTGTTGTTGTTATCTTTAAGGTGGCCTGGACATCAAATCCCAGGAGGCCATGTTACGGCTTGGCCCTGACATCGTTATAGCAACTCCAGGGCGTCTGATTGATCATCTCCATAACAGTGTCAACTTCACTCTCAACAGCATTGAAATTTTGGTCCTGGATGAAGCTGACAGGTGAGAAAGAATTCAGTCAGATAATGTTTTATTTTTTCGTTCTTTCCAGTAATACTAGTTATAAGCCTGGCACCTTCAGATTGAAAGAATGTTGATGCCTTTAAATCAAATGTCAGAAATCAACCTGCATAAGAGCAAAATGAAAGAATTCTTAACGAATACGAATAGTTTATTTGTCCAATAGGAAATACATTTTGACCAGTGCAGAACAATTGAAACAAAATTATATGAAGAGTATACAGCAAAAAAGATACATTAAACAATTTCCATATACATACCATA